>CACVCL010020918.1:0-72467 GCA_902729485.2 Mus minutoides
AGTTGGTCATCATTGGGAGGAGAGGCCCCTTGGTCATACAGACTCTATATGCCCCAGAACAGGGGAATGCCAGGGCCATTACGTGGGAGGGGGTGGGTAGGGGAGCAGGGCGGGGACGCGGGAGGGTAAGGGAAAATTTCTGGATAACATGTGAAATGTAAATGAAGAAAATATCTAATAAAGAGGAAAAAAAAAAGAATCGTTTCTCTGAGCTCATCTGGACTGAGATGAATTTCAGTAGCATATTAACTTCAACACAAATTGTTAGTTTGTTATGTTTAGTCTACATGTTCTGTCTATTGTCTCATTTATATCATAATTTCATTAGGGAATTTGCTATTTCCTCTTATTATTCTAGCATGCATGCAGATGCACTTCACTGAAACAATCATTCAGAAGACATGTTGGTAAAGAATATTTTAATATAGGTTTATACTGTAACTACTGTATAAATTAAAAAAAAAAACACATTACCTTCATAAATATACAAGTCAGTGATTCTTACTTAGCTGATTAACAAAGGCCTGAGAGATTTATATAGCCAGTCAGAGAATATTGAGATTGATTGGCTAATAAATGAAAAATTAGTGTCATACAGCAACTAAAAGATTTGGGATGCTCTTCTACTGGAAGAAAATCCCTCATCTTTGTTATATGGCATTCTTTTAGATGTTTGCACTCAATTATTATTTCTATTACAGTTAGCTGAGGGTCACCCACTCTGCTGTAAGCTTCCCATAATTGACTAACTTAGGTTATCTGCAGTTTCCACAGTATCAGGCATTTCTCAGGAACTTTATCAGTTATGACTTTGGAGGGAGAAATCACATCCTTCTCACGATTTCCTTTTTAACATGCAGAAGCTGCATGTTACCTACATGATAGCTGTGATAAGGTTAGAGATCATATTGACTAGGAGAAGAAAGGGAAACTTGCAAGAAAAATTGTGAGGTGGAAGACTCACTACCAATGTAAGGCAATGTGGAGAAGTCAAATCATGGCTTTGAACATTTATGTGGCCTTTGATTTAAAATTTAAAAATGCAGGTAGATTATAGTAAAGCAAGGAATCAAAGAGCCCATGACTTCCCCAACAGCTCTCAAAAAAGACCTCTACCCTTTCATCCCTTAATTTTAACTCATGAGACTTCTGTCAGACTTATGATTTTTATGATCCCTTTACTAGAATTTTATATTCAAATATAGAGTATATTTTAAAATGCCACATTTTAAAGTTAGTTTTTAGTTGAAAGACCAATTGCTCTTTTTGCCACAAATAAGACAAATTGAGTTTCATTTTCTTAAATTTTTTGTTTGGCAGAATAGTAAATATTTTCAAATGGTTAATTGTGGATTACTTTGTGGTATCTATTAAATATTATAAATATATAAGACTTATTTGAAAACATAGCATTTAAACAAATTTAACTTTATTTTGAGTAATTATAGTTTGCTATTATGTTTTATTGTTGAATCAACTAATTGTTTTTACAAATGTTACTCACAAATATGTTATTCTCTAGCTCATACATCATTTGTGTCTCAGCTACTTTTCTACTGATATAACAAACCTCCAAAGCAAATTATAAAAATAAAACCCAAAATTATTGGGACTCAAGAGTACTAGAGGGTTAGACTCCGTGATCATTATGGCAGGAAATATGGCAGTGGTCAGGCTGGCATGGCACTGGAGCAATAACTGAGAGCTGCATCCTGATATGAGCTATGCAGGTTGGAAGTAGTGAGGGTAACTGGGGATGGCTTGAGATTTTGAAACATCAAAGCTAAGCTGCAGTGACACACTTTCTTCAACCAACCCACACCTACTAATTCTTCCCAAACAGTCCCATCAACTTGGGACCAAATATTCAAACATAGATGAGGACCATACCACACCCTGTTCTCCCCATGCCCCAGCTTAGCAGCCATATAATAGTGCAATTAATACAATTTCAATTGTATCAATAGTCTATGAAGGCCTCAACACTCTTTAAAGGTCTAAAATCTCTTTGGCCACTCAGAACAATTTCTTAATTGTATCCCCTTAAGGGTTACAATTAACCCTTAAGAAAGGAAGGAAGGAAGGAAGGAAGGAAAGGAAAGGAAAGGAAAGGAAAGGAAAGGAAAGGAAAGGAAAGGAAAGGAAAGGAAAGGAAAGGAAGGAAGACAGAAAAAAAGAAAACATTAAAAAAGGAAAAAGAAAAACCAGCAATTTGTATACTTCCCACATACATTTCCACATACACCTTCTCACATCCCTGGCTTGGAGGGATGATTTGACCACCGTTTATTCTAATATCTTTCCTGACTGTGAAGCCAGAACATGGTTGATACCCCAAGTTCTACTGCCTGTTTAGGATGGCATCTGATTCCTTCCCTGAGCTAAATCCCCTTATCCTTTCCTTATAGTTACTCTTTAGGAAAAGGCAATTCCTACGGCTTTTTCTGTTCACACATTACTGGACTGGCTGGGTGGGATCTCACCCATAGTGTCCCACTCCCCTTGTTCCATCATTCTAAACCAACACTAAATTTCCTGGTGCTTCTTTTTTCTTCAATCTGTTTATTTTGTATTTTGTTTGCTCCATTTACTAATAGTCATAGGACTCTCCATGTTAGGTTGCTTTGAAGTTTCCTCTGGCAATGAAATTAGTCCCAAACTCTTCAGTTTATTCTCAGGCTGATTCTTAAGAGATGGTCAAAAGTAGCTACAATCTTTGTGGAAATACCATAAGAGTGGTCTCTAGCCCAGTTGCTAATCTTGTTCCCCTCTGAAGCCTCCTGATCTGGGCCTCCATAGTTGACATTGCCCTCAGGTCTATTTGCTTTCAAGCTCCTGGTAGGATGGCTCTTTATTCTCTGCCTACAGTACTCAATCAGCTTTTCTAGCCCAAAGTCCTAAAGTCTTACACATTTATCCCCAAACGGCATGCTTTTCCCATTTTTTATTGCTAGCAATTTCTCTTTATATTTATATGGGCCTATGTGATATGCAAATATATGGACTTATAGACCCAGTTATGTTGAAATATAATTCAAAACTGGGATGAAGGCACGGGGGATACTAAAAGTCATAGCTTGTGCATACAGAACCTTGTACATACAGTGATGCTATCACATCACTGGGTCACAACTGGGAATCTTCTGATGCATAGTTTCACACGAACATAAACACAATGAACATCACTAAATTGGTGGAAATTGAAAATTTACTATTTGACATAGTTTCTACTGAGTACTTTCTTTTCCAGGAGTGTAAAACCGAAAAGGAAAATAAGAGATTGAATCATTATGCATCAAGGTCACTGTGTGGGCTCTCTCTCCAACTCTTGGCTGTTGTTTGATTGGAATATATTTTTCCATTCTTTTGATTTTACTCTCTGCACATCATTAAGGCTAAACCTGACATGTTATAGGTACTATATAGTTGAGTATTTTTTCTTCTCTTCATTTATGTAACCCATTTTGTATTCTTATTGGTGAGTTTAGTCAATTTATATGGAAAGCTATTATCAAGATACTGACCAGGAGTTTTAAGAATGGCAAAATGTCATTTTATCTTTCCAGGAATAGCAATTGTGATTTTCAATCGCACATTTTCCAAACTACACAATATTTATTACTTATTATTTTATTTATATTTTCTTCCTTTGAGAATATTTTCAGAATTCACTGGATATTTATTTATTTTCTTTGATATTAACTTTTTCAAATATTTGTAAAGAATACCAAAATAAGTGAATATTTTATTATTTTCTTACACTCCATATCTATTATTTATTTAAACCTATTATGTATGTATTTGTTTCCTTTTCATATATATTTATTATTTATTTATTGCTTATTATGCATTTATTTATTTGTTTCATTCCATTATCACTTTATCTTGAATATTATAGTTCTTTACAACTTAAAATTAGAACTACTGCTCCTTTAATTTATGATCTTATTTCAAAGTCATGTTTCATATTTTATGTGCTTTAAAGTACTTTTCAGTTGTAGATTCAACTGGTTGATCTCTCCCCAAAGCCCTGCAAAGGTCTTGAGTGATTTAGCTTTACATTAAAATAATTATTATATTAATGATATAAAGTCTTAGTTCTTTTACAAACTACTCATATTTATAACTCTCAGTGTAGCAATATTTTACATTTGCCTTATATTTATCCCTGTGAATGTTGTGTTTCTGAAACTATTTTAAATAGTATTTTATTTTGAAATCCAAACTTCATTGCTGGTAAATAGAATACAATTCACACAATAGTTCTAGTGATTTAGATATTCTAATATATATATATATATATATATATATATATATATATATATATATAAAATGAAGTTTTACATTTTCCTTTCCAAATTCCATGCCTTTTGTATTTAAGTGTTGCTCCATTGCACAGGATTAGAATATTGCACTGCAATATTAACTAAGCTTAATATGATAACTTTCTTTTGGACTTAGGATTGATGGTAAAAATTCTTTCTTTCATCATTGCTTTTACTTATTTTTTAAAGTTAGGTACCATTTATCATGTGATGGAATTTTATTGATTTTAGTTTTCTGAGAAGTTTACTCTTGCTGTGTCTTTTCTTTATTCTTTTAAATCAGAAATTGATTTTGGATATCTCATATGCATTTTCTCTCATGTTTAATGATCTGAGTTTCTCATTGTGCATTACTTAGTAACATCCAACATATTTCCATACTTTCTCTCTCTTCTCTCTCTCTCTCTCATATATGTATACACACACACACACACACACACACACACACACACACACACATATATATATATATATATATATATATATATATATATATATATATAAAATTTTGGTTCAAAATACTTTACATGTCTCTTTAAATTTTTACATTGACCATGAGTCTTTTTTTGTTGTTGTTTTTTGTTTGTTTGTTTGTTTTTCTTTTTTAAAATAGTTTTTTATTAGATATATTCTTAATTTACATTTCAAGTGCTATCCTGAAAGTTCCCTCCTTCCTCACCCGCCCTGTTCCCCTGCCCACCTACTCCCACTTCTTGGCCCTGGTGTTCCCCTGTATTGGAGTATATAAAGATTGCAATACCAAGGGGTTTCTCCTCCCAGTGATGGCCGACTAGGCCATCTTCTGCTACATATGGAGCTAGAGACACGAGTTCTGGGGTTTCTGGTTAGTTCATATTGTTGCTTCTCTTCTAGGGTTGCAGACCCCTTCAGCTCCTGGGGTTCTATCTCTAGCTTCTCCAATGTGGGCCCCGTGCTCCATCTTATAGATGACTGTGAGCATCCACTTCTGTACGAGACAGCTATATCAGGGTCCCTTCAGTAAACACTTGCTGTCCTATGCAATAGTGTCTGAGTTTAGTGACTGATTATGGGATGGATGTTTGTTTTTCGAGACACAGTTTCTCTATATAGCCCTGGCTGTCCTGGAACTCACTTTGTAGACCTGGCTGGCCTCGAACTCAGAAATCCTCCTGCCTCTGCCTCCCGAGTGCTGGGATTAAAGGCGTGTGCCAACACTCCCAGCTGACCATGAGTCTTTAACAGTATGTTTCCCTCTTTATAATTTTAGAAATTTCTATAACATTTTTAATTAATTGAAAAATCTATTTCACTAGAAAAATGACTTAATTATTTTTTAATTTACTAAGATTTGTTTTACTGTCCTGAATATGGATTTTGAATAAGAGTTCTTTATGAACTTGAGGAGAATACATAATATATTCTTGGCTCAATATTCTACAAATTTTAGGTTGGTAATCCAGGATTCTACGTATTTTCTTAAAGTATGCTTCCTAGTTCTATTAATATGGAAATATATTTTCAAAAGGACTAACTCTACATTTCCATTTTCATGGTTTTGCTGATTGGACTCTGACATTCTATATTTGGCAGCAAATCATTTAGTGTTTGACATTTCAGTTAATCTTCAACCCTTTTGTCAATATAAAATATGCTTTTTGTTGACTGGCAATATCACCAGGAATTTCCACTGGGTACTATTTCTATATCATTGCATGCTTTCTTTTGATTAATATTTTCATTACATGTGATGTTTCTTGATTTAGGTTTCACCTTGTCTGCATAAGAAGCTTGTTTTTTTATATGCACTCCATAGTTTACTATTGCTCCTTGAATCAACTTTAGATTATTTGCATCATCAATAGTTATATTTGCATCCCAATTTACATCTTAGTATGTTTGACTTATTAACATTAATGTATGCATAGTATCCCATTATACTGTGAAGTGTCCAAGTGTTTTATAAGCAGCTAGCACCCTGTAGGCTAGCTCACTATACCACATTCACATTGACTCACCCTGTAAGAAAACAGTATACCTATTGAACACCTGCAATATATTATTCCTAGCAATAAATAATATGATATTCATGATTTCATTAACTTCTCTATTTTCATATTCTGAAAGTGAGGAGATGCAAAGAGTGCAGACCAATAGGCATGTAGGCTTCTTTGCTAGAAGAGAAACAGTTCACTCTTAAAAAGAGTTAGATTACAAAATTTCTTACCTAAGATAATTTCCTGAAAACATCAACTAAATTTCAATCAGAAAAAAATAAAAGCTACTCTGATAATTTCATATAAATATTATTTATTATAAGGATTTAGTGGTTTTTGAGATAGTTGGAAGGGAGGAGCTAGCATATATTTCTAAGATACATTTTTTTCCAAGGGAACGTCTGGCAATGCAGTAGAGCATGAGATAGATGCTGCAGATCACCACACCTCTAGAATGACCTCCTTTCATTTCCCAAAGGAAACCTTAAAGCTTTAGTAACACTGGAGGACTTCATCTGCTGTTTGCCACTGTCCTGGTGTCTTCCTTCAGCAGTGCTCAGAATAATGTCTTATCTTATTTTTTCACATCCCCAGCCTCATTCATGTAACTTTTGCCAGTACAACTTGCTGGCACTTTGTGGGGTTGAGATAGTTCTTAAGTTTTTCTGTGTTTTAGGACAGATTATAGTTGAAATAGAAGGATGAAGAATTAACAACAGATAATTATCAGAGTCTTTACTAGTGCTATTTTAGCATCTTTCTTTTACAATATTTTAGCCAGTAACCTTGTATATCTCCTATTGGGTGCATATGAAAGGATTTCCTTTGGACAGATGCCTAGAGTGTAACAGCTCACAGTGCCTATGTTACATCTTCACAGATGGTGCCACATAATCCTCCATAAGCATTTGTTTACTGGGGTGTCACTGTAGTAGGATAGAGGAAGGAAAGAACGACTTACAAATGTTTTAGGGGCATAAGCTCTTGTCCCTATGTTTATATTATAGATAAATATTTATATATTGTACTTATATTGACCCTTTTGTGTATTTTATTTCTGTTTGGGTTTGGATATTGGCTGTGAGCCAGCTCGATGAAGTCTGAAAGTGTGGTAGGCTCTTGATAATTTAGTAAAGCACTTTATAGATCTATCAGTAATCCCAAGCAACCAAGAAAGAAAGGAAAAACAATGTTTTGGTATCGTCTCTAACTGATACAACAAGAGGTCCTATGGTATATATATATATATGTAAGTCTGTGAAATAGCTGTATTACTCTTACCACTTTGTCTCATGATCAGTTGAGGCTTAGGTACTAAGTACTTTGTTAGAGATCATGATTCTAATTAAGCAGCATTCAGAAGACTCAAAGTCAGACACACACATACACACAAATTATAAACCCTTAGAAATTCTGCAGAAAACTTCTTTCCTGATTGAAAAAACACTCTAGAACCTTGTATTATTTCTTGAATGACAGTTTTACCCTTTTCAATATTAGCATGTATATTAAAAGGAACTCAGATTCAGGAAATATAAAGGCTTAGATCTATGTTAAAATATGAGTGTCGTCCTTATGTGATGGCTCACTTTATTTGTCACCTTGACACAATCTAAGATTCCCTAAGAAGATAGTCTAAATGATAGATTATCTTCATTCGGTTGTCCTTAGGCCATATTCGTGGGAAATGGTCTTAAAGAGTTTAATTGATGTGAGACAACTCAGCCCACTGTGTGTGCCACCATTGCCTAGTACTGAACCAAGAGTAAAGAAATCCAAGTGACCATAAGCAAGCAAGCGAGAATGCATTCATTTGTTTCTTTCTGCTTTTGACTTATGGTGTGTAAAATGGTCTTAAGCTTTTGCCAATGTGTCTTCCTTTATCTTCTTTATAAATAGGGACTGCAACCTGGGACTGTAAGTATATACATATATATTTGCTAAGGTTTTTTTTTTTTAATAGAATCAGTAATAAAACTACAACACCCCCAATTTACTATGTATGATATATATATATATATATATATATATATATATATATATATATATATATATATACACACACACATATGATCTATTTAGTTAAGCTCTCTATATTTTACCCTAATTTCTATTAATCAGGTATGAGAATTATATATAAAATATTATTTAGCACACAGTTTAGCATATAGTTGCAGCACTAATTATGTGTCCACGTATAATGCAAATTGATCAAGAATAATAAATATAATCGCTAATGAAAGTAAAATCCTGTGATGTGTTTATGGTGAAATACACTAGAATGATGCCTCATGGCACATGCAGGAAAGTCTGACACGCTTTGTACTATCCCTAGAACCCAAATAATGGAGGGAGACAATCAAGTTATCCTCTGATCTTTAAGAGCTGTCAGCCGGGCGTGGTGGCACACGCCTTTAATCCCAGCACTCAGGAGGCAGAGGCAGGCGGATTTCTGAGTTCGAGGCCAGCCTGGTCTACAAAGTGAGTTCCAGGACAGCCGGGGCTATACAGAGAAACCCTGTCTTGAAAAACAAAAAAACAAAAAAAAAAAAAAATTGTCTGTGACATCTGTGCCTACAAACATGGACACACAGAGCTGGTAAAAAACATGGACACCTGGTATTCACATTTAACACTTCTCCAATTCAAAGATCAAATACTATCTTCCTTTCCTTTCATAAAAGAAAAAAAAATTTGCGAAGAAGAAAAAATAGTTGAAGACAGAAAATAGAGGTTGAACAATTGTACATCTAGAAGTCCACTGAACCCATTGTAAAATGTTTTTTTACTTTAACACTATGTTTCATATCATTTGGAAAGTTGGTATATAACACACTATCACTATGCTTTGTCTATGTGGCCATAATGCAAATGAAATAATTGTGCTAAGCCTACTCATGGTGGTCATAGTACAGGGATAGGGATATCCCTTTAATTCATGATGAAAAATGATGCCTTTTTATAAATTTTAGACTTTTCATTTGCCAGTGTGGCTCAATTGACTACATATTTTGTGTAAATATTAAGTACTTTTCCTTAATGTGAGCCAAAAAACTAATTTCATTTGTGTACTATAACATATTGTTGACAAACATCCCTATACTTGTAGCACCAAAATATAATTCTTTGAATAATACCTTAATATAGGTAATATATTTGCGATAGTTAAACTGCATTGGTTCATAGTTTTTACAACCTGCTAGAGAATTCTTCTTCGGGGAACTATATATGTCAGACTCGTGTAACTTGAGGCACCAATTTAGGCATGTTTAGACTTTATTCAGAAATTTAGTTTTTATAAGATAATTTCTGGATGAATAAGGAATGTCTTACATTTTTAATATGGAAGAGATAGATGTATGCAATGGAAAGTGTCATTAAGTTTCACCTTATCTATCCCTCACCAGAGAGGATGCTCTACCAATTGTTCCTTTTTGTTTTGTTATATTTTGTAGCTAAGGAGTCAAACCAGTCCTTTACACAGGCCAAGGAAGCTGGCCTCTGTCACTTAGTTTCACCTACTGATATTGAGTTGAAAACATTTTAAAACTCCATTAGAATAGCTTACTGTTACTATTTTATTTTAAATCACTGTTTTATCTAATAATAAGCACATGACTGAAGACTCAGCAGAGAATGGAATGGATATGTTTATTTCTGTGGATTTCTATCCTGGATGCATCTTGCCTTTCAGAGGTACTAATGATCAGTAGTCTCTACAATGCCCAGCTCTAAAACAGCACTTCCGACCACGAGAGTCACTGGGACACTTGTGCAGATAAATAGTATGAATATTAATGTTGCCGCTGGGATTCCAGCTCTGGCTGCACATTTGCATGCGATGCGGTTGTCGTTCTAAAGTGTGCTGTTATAGATAAATGTTGGCCCGAAGGTATTTTCATGACTTTTTCTGTTTACATGTTGTTAGTGAAATGAAGCATTCCAGGATCATAGTAATCGCTGCTAATGGGGAGAAACACAGCATGAGCCATTCCTATCCAAGAAGAATAAAGACTCAACATACAGGCTTAGTTACGCATTCAGTTATGGGCAACTTGAACTGTTTGAAAATGTGTTTCATTTTCAACAAAAGGTTTAAAATATTTAAAATTTTGTATTGGCTCAGTATCTGAAAAACAATGGAATGTATTGGTTTATTTGAGACACTCATGTATATTTTAATTTGTCCACGTTTAATAGAACAAATGTTATGTAACTAAATTAGTTTGACCACTCTTGAGCATAGCAAATGTAATAGGCACTAAGGAAGGGATTATTAACTTAATGGGGATGATCTTACAAAATTCTCCCTACCAGATCTCTTTCCCATGCTGCTGGGATATTCAAAATTATGAGTGTAACAGGATTCAACTTGATTGCATAGGAGTATAAAACAGAGGCATTCATAGCTTCTCTTAGTGCACGTGTTCACTTGTTCCCTAAAACCTTTGCTGAATCTGAAAGCTTGTTTTTTTGCTGAAGGACTTTCAACAGGAAAGCTTCCTCATAAACCCTTTCCTGACTGTTCATCCTCCTGTATATGTTCCCTTTGGAATTATTGGTAAGAACACGTTTCTTATAGCTGAACTTTACAACGTTAGCAGCTTGTTATGACTTTGCACTTGATACACAATCCTGATGAATTCACACCTGAACACACAGGTCTGAGGTATTCGTGATGAAAAGCAGCTTCCCCCTTTGATTCTGCCTCCTTCCTTCCTTTCCCCCCCTTCCTATCGTCTTTGGTACATAATGTTGCAGTTAGACCTAATGTCCAAACAATGAGTGTATAATTGTCTGAGTTTCATATACCAAAATATGAAGATGGAAATTTTATTTTCCTTCATAATCCTTTGTTTTGCTATAAAGAAATGAAGAAATGTTTTTGGTGAACAAAGTTTCCTAGCATTGTTTTTCCTCATTTTGCGAATGAAAGTAAGAGACCTAGGTAAGGCAAAAATGGATATTTATGTATATAGACTCCAGAATTTGCTGCTTTGCTTTGTGTTCTCTATTCCAAAATGCAAACTAATAAATAATGCCTTGGGAGGCTATAAATATTAATAATTCATGACATGGGAGGCTGTAAATATATGAATATATATTTAAGTAGACCATTAAATAATACATTTATTTGCTTAAAACATAAATTATAGAGCATGGTAAACAATAGAGAATAAAGAAAATCGTGTTGGTGCTTTTTTATTTAGTATTTTACAGACAAAATTTAATTTTTTCCTTTAACATAATCTATTTGCATTTTTTCAAGTAATAATTTAATAAGTAATGCCAACAAAATAATTTTGTTCCAGATCATCAAGGCATCAGATGCAAATTAAAATTTAGATATATAATTTAAATGTAAACTTGTAGGCAAAATACTTACTTATATGTATAATGTAAGTATATGAACAACTAAAATAGATTTTGATTATATTTTGAAACCACTTTTTAAAATTTATTTTTATTTGTTATCAATATTATTATTTAATTTATATATAATCCAGCTGTTGCCCTCCTCATGGTACCCCCCCCCAGAGTTCCTCATCCTATTCTTCCTGCCCCTGTCTCCTAGAGAATATTGACCCTCCCCCAAACCTCCCCCTCCCTGGGGCCTCAAGTCTCTGAGGATTAGGCACATCTTCTCCCACTGCGGGTAGACCAGGCAATTCTCTACTACATATGTATCAGGGGACTTAGACGAGCTTCCTGTGTGCTCCTGCTTGGTGGCTTCTTATCTAGGAGCTCCCAGGGGTCCAAGGTACTTGAGATTGATGGTCTTCCATGGGGCCACCTTCCTCTTCAGCTTCTTCCATCTTCTCCCTAGTTCAACCACAGGAGTCCCTGACTTGAGTCCACTGCTTAGGTGTGAGTATCTGCATCTGTCTCAATCAGCTGCTGGCTGAGCCTCTTAGAGGACAGCCATGCCAGGTTTCTATCAGTAAGCACATCATCGCATCAGTAATAGTGTCAGGACTTGGTGCCTCCCATGAAATGGATCCCAATTTAAGCCTGTTACTATTGCCTTCAGTTTCTTCTCCATTTTTGGCCCTGCAGTTCTTTTAGATAGGAACCATTCTGGGTTGGGAATTTTGGCCATGGGTTGGTAAGCCTATCCCTCCACTTTAGGCCCTGTCTTCGAGTTGCCTCTCCCCACTATTGGGCAATCAAGTTAATATCATCCCCATTGGGTCCTAAGAGTGTTTCACCTCCCAAGTCTCTGGTACTTTCTAGAAGATATACTACTTCCCACTCCCTTGGCTGCAGATTCCCATTCATTCTGTTGGCTTTCTAGGGTTCTCTCCTATACCCCCCCCCCATAACTGATCCTGTTCCACTTTTCCCCTCCCTCTCCCCATCCCACTCAGATCCTTCCCTCCCTTTGCCTCCAGGGATTATTTTTCCCCCTGCTAAGTGTGATTGAAGCACACTCACTTTTTGATAAACTTCTTAAGATCGTGGATTTAACATTGATATGCAGTATCTGTCTAGAAAACCATCTATTCTATCTAGATTTTCCTGTTTTGTTGAGTACATTTTTTGTATTAAAAGCTGATGATTTTTTGAATTTCCTCAGTTTCTGTTGTTATGTTTTCATTTTCATTATTGATTTTGTTAATTTCGATATTGTCCATATGTCCTTTAGTTAGTTTGGCTAAAGGTTTATCTATCTTGCTGATTTTCTCAAAGAACCAACTTTTGGTTTTCTTGATTTTTTTTTCTATATTCTCTTCGTTTCTAATTGCTTAATTTCTGCCCTGAGTTTGATTCTTTTCTACAGTCTACTCCTCTTGGGTGTGTTTGCTTCATTTTGTTCTAGAGTGTTCTGGTGTGCTGATAAGTTGCTAGTGTAGGATCTCTCCAATTTCTTTAGGAGGGCACTTAGTGCTATGAATATTCCTCTTAGCACTTGTTTCATTGTGTCACCTAAGTTGGCATATGCTGTGTCTTCATTTTCATTGAATTCTAGAAAGTGTTTAATTTATTTTTTTAAATTTCTTCCATGACCAAATTATCATTGAGTAGAGTTGTAGAGTTGTTCAGTTTCCATTGTTGTTGTTTTTGTTGGTGGTGGTGTTGTTTTTGTTGTTTAGGGTGAAATGTTCTATATATATCTGTTAAATCCATTTGGCTCATAATTTCTATTAGTTTCAACAGGTATTGTTTCAATGACCTGTCACTTTTTTAGAGTTGGGTGTTGAAGTCTCCCACTGTTATTGTGTTTTAAGCTTTAGTAAAGTTTCTTTTATGAATGTGGTTGCTCGTATGTTCATAAAAATGAATGTGGGGCATAGATGGTCTGACTTCAGTTTTCATCTTGGAGGCTTTTTTTTTTTTTTTTTTTTGGTGTGTATGAAGTGTCCTTCCCTTTCTCTTTAGATAACTTTTGGTTGAAAGTCTTTTTTATTGGAGATTAGAATGGTTACTCCAGCTTGTTTCTTGGGACCATTTGCTTTGAAAACATTTTACTGCCTTTTACTCATATTATGTTTGTTGTTGAAGGTGGCAGTATGTGTGTGTGATCCTCTCCTTTTGGGTTTGTGGTAAGATGATTAATTTTTTGTTTTTATTTTGGTGTAGATACCTTCCTTGTTTTGGAGTTTTCTTTCTAGAATCCTCTGTAGGGGTGAATTGGTAGATACACATTGTTTAAAGTTGGTTTTGCCATGGAGCATTTTGGTTTCTCCATCTACAAAAGATTGAGGGTTTTTGCTGGGTATAGTAGTCATGGATGGCATTTGTGTTCTCCTGGGGTCTGCATGACATCTGTCCAGAATCTTCTGGCTTCCAGAATCTCTGTTGAGAAGTCTGGTGCAATTCTGATAGGTCTGCCTTTCTATGTTACTTGCACTTTTTCCTTTACAGTTTTTAATATTCTTTCTTTGTTCTGTGCATTTAGTGTTCTGTTTATTATGTGATAGGAGAATTTTCTTTTCTGGTCCAATCTATTTGGTGTTATATAGGCTTTATTTCCATTAATGGCCATTTCTTTCCTTTGACTGGGCAAGTTTTCTTCTATGATTTTGTTAAAGATCTTTTCTGGTCTTTTGAGGCAGCAATCTTTGCTCTATTTGATTCCTAATAATTTTAGGTTTGGTATTTCCATTGTGTTCTGAATTTCCTGGATGTTTTGGGTTAAGAGCTTTTCGCATTTTGTGTTTTCTTTGACTGATGTGTCAAAAATATTCTCTGGTATCATCTAAGTCTGTGGTTTTCTCTTTTATCTCTTATATTCTTTTGGTGATGTTTGTATCTGTAGCCCTTGATCTCTTTCCTGGGTTTTCTATTTCCAGGATTGCCTCCATTTGTGATTTCATTATTGTTTTTATTTCCATTTTGGGGGCGTCTTGCTCTGCTTTTCTCAATTCCTTCTTTATTGTTTATTGTTTTTTTTTTTCTGTATTTATTTGGAATTTATTCCTTTTCTATTTAAGATTGTCTACCTTTTTAACTGCTTTTACTCCCTGTGTGTAATTTGTATCTTCCTGAAAGGACTTTATTATCTTGGTGTGATGGGATTTTAGGCCAGCTTCATGTATTTCAGGTGTGTGTTGTGGTTTCCAGGGCTTTCTGTGGTGGATGAACTGGGTTCTGATGTTGCCAATGTATATTAGCTTCTGTTGCTTATGGTCTTGTGCTTGCCTCTTACCATCTGTTTAGCTCTGGTGTTAACTGGCCTTGGTTTCATCAAGCCTGACTCCTGTAGCCTTGGTTCCAATAGATCCCTTGGGAGTCCTGTGGTCCTGGCTATAGCAGATCTCTTGTAGAGACCTGAAGACCATGGCTTGTTGAGAGGAGCAGACATCCTCATCTGTCTCAATGGTGGTGCAGACTGGAAGGAAGATAGGAGGGATTCTACTTCCTCTGGGATCCTTGGGGATCTGAGCTGCTATGGTTATTTGGGTGGGTGTCTTACGTGTTGCTCTGGCTGTATCAGATCTCCTGGGATACTTTCACATTGTGGGGCATTGAGAGGGGCAGACATACTGTTCTGCTCCATCGGAGGTGCAGACTGGAAACACCACTTTTTTGTTGTTTTTTTAATTTACACTACTCATGCTGTAGGCTATTTAATTTCTTTGATATTCATTATTTATGCTTTTCTATCGGTAGTTTATTATTTCAATTAGGTAAGTTTTTAATTGGAGATATTATGAAAAATATGAAATTCACTTTAAGATGGATATAGTTTACTTAAAGATGTTATTGAAAAGGGCAATGTTTTGGTTCTCCTTTCAAATGACAATCACCTAAAAAGTTTAAAACTGGAGATAAAACTTTTCTGAAACTGTTAACAGACAAGAGTTTAGCAGGGATGAAGCAGCATTACAGAGCTGGCCTGACATGCTTGAGACCCTGCATACAGTTTCTAGGAATGAAAACAACAACAACAACAACAACAACAACAACAACAACAACAACAAAGAAAAAAAAAACAAGCAAAACCAAAGAAGAACAAAACAAAACACTAAAAGCAAAACCAAAACACACACACCACACATGCACACACACTACATTAATAATCTCAGGACAGTTTACAAAACTAAATATGTACAAACTTTAAACATGTTTTCTGAATAATTAGAAGTGTTCTTAGTTTGTATATTGATTTAGTGATATTTGACTTAATGAAATTCAGTGACACCAATGTAATGTTCTGTGTTCATGAATGATATGTCACATTTTGGCTACATTGTGCCATCCTCTTACCCTTGCTCCCATGACTTTGGTTTTACCCTGGCTCCTCCTATATTGTATTTAAAATTTGTGCCCATACATATTATTTTTGAATGTAAAAATATTCAATAATTTGTGTTTTGATAATTTTACTCCATGCTATAACCTTCAGTTTGATATACTTTCTTGTTGAAAATGAAACTTTCTTGTTCATAATGTTTGAGCAATACTTCCTTTGTATGCCTAGTATATTTCCTGTCCTAAAATGCCCACCAGGACTTCTTCTATATGTTGGATGCTGGGAACAGGGCTCCCATACATCTGCATATGCAGGTGCCTCTTTTTTCCACTGAAATTAATCTCCTTTGGGTACACACTGAAGAGTAGTATGGCTACATCTTGCAATAGTTTACTTTTAAGTTAATAAAGAACATTCATAATGCTCTTAATAACTGTACTTAGCTAAAAGTTTTATAGTGATCCAGACGTCTACTTTGTGGCATTATTTCTTTTAATTTGGTTAATTGTTTGACCTGTCATTTTATAGATGAAGTGGGATACAGGATGTATATACAGTAAACACCACAGTTTATATACAGTCTGAGAAGTGTTATCCAATGACAATGTGTGTATACAATGTGAGTAGTGTGGTCCACTAGAGTGTATACATACAGTATGCACAATGT
The DNA here is from genome assembly GCA_902729485.2 of Mus minutoides. Taxonomy (NCBI): domain Eukaryota; kingdom Metazoa; phylum Chordata; class Mammalia; order Rodentia; family Muridae; genus Mus; species Mus minutoides. The sequence goes on from CACVCL010020918.1 coordinate 16,666, forward strand.
GGTCCACCAGAGTGTACAACATGAGCAGCATGAGCCAGTGTATATGGTGTGTATATACAGTGTGAACAATGTGATCCACCAGAGAGTCTCTGCAGTCTGAGCTGTATGGTCCACTACAGTATGAATATATGATGTTAGCAGTGTGGTCCACTCTGGTGTCTGAATACTGTGAGCAGTTTGGTCTACCCATAGATGCTCTACACAGCACTGCAAAACTAGCCGATCTGGGGAAGGAAAGAAATATTTAATTTAAGTAAATTTGTTTACACATGTGTTTGTTACTATGCTCTAGGACCAACTATTTGCCTTCTCCATTGATACGTTTCAACAATGGTACAATGACTGTGTGAAGATGCATTGCATTTTTCACATACCTATGTGCAAGCTTCCATTGAAGAACATGCATGGTGATAAAGAACAGTAAGGCATGTCTGGATTATGAGTTTAAATATTTTTAGTGATAGTTTTAAAATGACAGATGACAGTGACAGAAATGTTGAGGTTTAAAACCATGTCATTTTTATGAACCAAATCACATTTTATGTGTAATAACCTTACTACAAAAATTGTATATTCAAATTTTTGAGACATAAATTTGTTTGTTGTGATGATGTCAAAAATAGTTGCCGCAAATCTAATGCAGACATCAACAAATAATTGCTAAAATAAGGGATAGACACAAATTCAGAAGCATGAACAATCCCCTATTGGTAATATTAACCATTTCAAAGGCAATTGATAATATGTATTAAAATCTTTATTTTCAGACTAGTCATGTTCTGCTACAGAATTTCAGCATGTTACAGAATATTAATGACTTCTCATTAAATTTATACTAACTTTTGCTCATAAACATGATACAGATTTTTAAATTTATTGAAAACAACATATATATTGTTTGTTCAAAGAAAAATGAATTTCTTTATATGTTAACAAAACAATATTTTATTAAATGTTAACAATGTAAAAATTGTTTTTTTTCACTGACAATTTATTTTCAAATATTAGTGATTATTATAATGATATAATTATATCATTTTTAATTCACCCTATTTTACAAATTTGCCAATTTTAAGATACTAGTCTAATAGATTGTCTACCTTGTCTTTGCTGGGATTCACAGCAATTGAACTCAAGAATTAATGTTGAATTGTGACCTCATAATGATGATGATAGGCTAGTAAAGTTATATGACTGGTACACACAACTTTAGAATACAATGAATACACACACACACACACACACACACACACACACACACAAGACAATTAATACTAGGTATGTTGATTTCAGAGACAAAGGACAATACCCTCTAAGTCCTTCTTACAAAGATACTATAACTAAGAAACAGAAATCAAAGCCGTTGTGAGGAAGATGATTTCCCCCTGTGGGCTTTGCATTTCTGCAGGTTTTGCAAGAAAAAAAGAAATACATGTCATGCTTTTGTATCCTTTTGTTTGTTTGTTTGTTTGTTTGTTTTGTGTGTGTGTGTGGCTTTTTTGTTTTGTTTTGTTTTTGCTTTTGTTTTTTCGAGACAGGGTTTCTCTGTATAGCCCTGGCTGTCCTGGAACTCACTTTGTAGACCAGGCTATCCTTGATGTCAGAAATCCACTTGCCTCTGCCTCCGGAGTGCTGGGATTAAAGACGTGCGCCACCACGCCCAGATTTTTTGTATCCTTTTAAGAATGATTATGTAGGAATTAGTCTTGGATGACACAATGGAGTATTTTGTGAGTGGCAATGGATAACCATGGTAGTGTGCCCCTTATTTAGCAAATGCCAGACATGCTTGTTGTGCATATAAAAGATTTCTTCTTCCCAAGTTTATTCTCTGATAACATAAAACCATGTGACTATGGAAGTCTTTTGGTTGCCCTATCTTACCCTGTAACAAACTCATGATCTGGTCCAGAAATCTGTGCCTTATGCACTCATTAATGAAAACATCAGGTTAACTAATTACATTCTAAATAGGATGAAGTTGGCAATATTTCATTTTTCTTCCTTGTTTTTGCCATCACTTGTAAAAATTTTCTTGACATCTTAAATGATGGAAAACACGTTTAATTATTGAACATTTTAAAATTAGTTATATAGATATATCCTGGAGTTTTCTAAGAATCATACTTAAGGCCAGAGATGAGTACATCTATAATGCTTTTTTCTCTGTTAAAGCCTCCTGACTGATTCCAGATTCCACAATACTGTTCCTCTTTGTGATAGTATTTCTACTTTGAGGCTAACTGATAACCAATTTGGCTCATGATATCTGGTCACAACCACAGCTTTTACACCCTCTCTCAGAGGTGAATATTGGAGGTATATCCATGTGTATGAGACAGTAGAATTTTAGGTACCAACATATTCTGTTACATATATAAAATATACTCAATAATAATGAAACTTAGAAGTATCTATAAATAAACACTACAAAAATGTTATGCTTCTGCTAAGTGCCAGATATTCATAGAACTTTAATCTGAAAAATAATGTATTTTCATATATGATTTAGAATTTATAGTTCCCCTTCTTTTATATTTTATTTATATCATGCCCAATCATTCTGCTTCTGTTGAGATGATTTTTATTCTGGGCATTTCCAAAAGTCTTCTGTTTAGTGACTTCATTCTTTTCTAACAAAGATAGTTGCTTATTCTGAAGCTTTATCTCTCCATACCAGTATCTGCAGGCCATGATTTTCCTCATTTGGTTTTGTCATTATGCATTTCTCTCCTCACTTCACCCCATTTATCCTAATAGCATCATATTAAAATCCAATACTTGCATCTAGTATGACTGCTTTTAAGATAGAATCGTGAATTTCTGTAGCTGTTCAGAATAGCTGTATCAGTGTATTTACTGCAAATGGCTATCATGGAGGTACAGGTGGTTTTCATTATTCAGCCAGGTGCAGAACTTGAGCACTTGTTCTAACTACCTACCTTACTAGATAGTGGAATCTATCAGAATAGAAATCGAACAGATAAAGTAATTCTTCCTTCTTCAGCCTGAGAAAGAGTTGAGTTTTTAAGCTTTTCTCTTTACTAAATTGATATTGATGGTATTTTATATTTGTTTGACAAGTCAATATATGAAACAATGGCATATTAACTAAAGGAAATGTATGCCAAATATAACACTATTGTGTAATTTACCCAGTGGCATTAAGTCAACAAAAACCCATCAGTTTATCACAATCTTTTTTTTTTTTTTTTTTAGATAAAAGCAAAACATTAAGAGGCAAACTTTTCTAATTGAGACATTCACCTAATTCTTAAATTGTATTCATTATATGATTTGATGCCTTGCATCATGAATAAGTCACACATGTTCAATAATTATTAATTATCTTGATCATGAGGCTGTCAACTTCCTTCAGTTGTCAGAACAGAGTGTTTATACTATTGATTATGGGAATACCTAAAAGTCAAACTAATATTTTGTATAAATTGTATGTTAGGTATCTTGTGTTAATATTCTAAATGTGATATTTTTGATAAAAGCATATTCAATTATAATATACAGACATGTCTTAGTACATAAGTATTGAACAAATATAGCTAAACTGAACATTACAGATGGCAGACTAACTCCTATGTCATCACAGTAATGACAAAAAGAGACAATGAAATTCAAAACATCGGTTAATAAGCCAAACACAAAGGACAGTTTTTGTGGACACAATTATGATGAAAGGAACGCTGTGTGGTGGTTTGAATGAGAATGGCCCCCATAGACTTATTTATGTGAATACTTGGTTATCAGTTAATGGAAATGCTGGAGAAGGATTAGGAAGTAGAGCCTTGTTAGAGGTGGCATATCACTGCCATACCAGTGTGCTATCTTTTCCTTCTACTCGTGGATCCTGAGGTGTGCCCTTAGCTAGTCTTGCTCCCTTACCTTTTTTTCTCCCATCATGGCCTCTAACCCTCTGTCAGACCTATCATATGTGGGTGTTTTGTTTCTTTGTTTTACAACTTGCTTTGATCATGTTTCATCACAGCAATGAAGAGGCAAGAGGCTATGCACATCGCCTTACATAAAAACCGAGCTATCTTGGCAGCTAAAGTTTAATTCTTACCCATATTCTTGTGAAATGTTGATAAATTCAGTAATTTTAGAACATGAGTCAGAGGTCAAAGGCACAGGGTTTTGTCTTCCGTTGTTTTACTGTCCCTTGAGATCAGAAAGATTTATTCAAATCACAGTTGGCTTACAGAAAGAATACCACAAATCTCAGAAAATGCATTAATAACTAGTGCCTACATGGTCTAGTATGTAAATATACCAAATAAAGATTTTTATAAAATGGACATGTAAGTCTTATATAACTAGCATCCTTCATTTATGTGTGTTCATTATTAAATAATTTTCATGTATTTTTGCAATACCAGTGTTTCTGAAGCAAATCACCTTTTCTAACAATTTATGTATATTGCTTGACATATATTATACATATATTCTATGGCTGTTTTTTGTCCAATTAGATTGTCAGTTTTGGAGAAGGTGCCATGAGGTGCTGAAAAGCAGGTATATCCTTTTATTTTAGGATAAAATGCTCTATAGATATCTGCTAAATCCATTTGTTTCATACCTCCTGTTAGTTTCATTGTGTCTCTGTTTAGTTTCTGTTTCCAGGATCTGTCCATTAATGAGAGTGGGGTGTTGAAGTCTCCCACTATTATTGTGTGAGGTGCAATGTGTGCTTTGAGCTTTACTAAAGTTTCTTTAATGAATGTAGGTGCCCTTGCATTTGGAGCATAGATATTCAGAATTGAGAGTTCCTCTTGGAAGATTTTAACTTTGATAAATATGAAGTGCCCCTCCTTGTCTTTTTTGATAATTTTTGTTTTAAAGTCAGTTTTATTCAATATTAAAATGGATATTCCAGCTTGTTTCTTCAGACTGTTTGCTTGGAAAATGGTTTTCCAGCCTTTCACTCTGAGGTCTTGTCTGTCTTTTTTCCTGAGGTGTGTTTCCTGTAAGCAGGAAAATATTAGGTCCTTTTTGTGTAGCCAGTTTGTTAGTCTATGTCTTTTTATTGGGGAATTGAGTTCATTGATATTAAGAAATATTAAGGAAAAGTAATTGTTGCTTCCTGTCATTTTTGTTGTTAGAGTCTTGGATTCTGTTCTTATGGCTCTCTTCTTTTAGGTTTGTTTGTTTGTTTGTTTGTTTTGTTTGTTTGTTTTGTTGTTTTTTAAAACACTTAAAAGATAAGTTGACATTTATTGTGCAATTTTACCCCCAACAGAACATGTGGCATTCTAGTGGTAGTATGAGGTAAGAAAATCAATATTCCAATTAGAACACCCGAAATAATTAGCTCTAGTAACAAATGTCTCATAATTTAAAATATTGAATGTTTAAAAAACTCTTGTAACATTTTAAGTTCTTGCTTTTTCTAGGGTGTAGCTTCCATCCTTGTATTGGAGTTTTTCCATTATTATGCTTTGAAGGGCTGGATTCGTGGAAAGATATTGTGTGAATTTGATTTTGTCATCGAATACTTTGATTTTTCCATCTATGGTAATTGACAGTTTTGCTGGGTATAGTAACCTGGGCTGGCATTTGTGTTCTATTAGTGTCTATATAACATCTGTCCAGGATCTTCCGGCTTTCATTGTCTCTGGTGAGAAGTCTGGAGTTATTCTAATAGGTCTGCCTTTATATGTTACTTGAGCTTTTTCCCTTACTGCTTTCAATATTCTGTCTTTATTTAGTGCATTTGTTGTTCTGATTATTATGTCTCGGGATGAATTTTTTTTTCCTGCTCCAGTCTGTTTGGAGTTCTGTAGGCTTCTTGTATGTTAATGGGCATCTCTTTCTTTAAGTATGGAAAGTTTTCTTCTATAATTTTGTTGAAGATATTTGCTGGCCCTTTAAGTTGAAAATCTTCATTCTTATCTACTCCTATTATCCGTAGGTTTGGACTTCTCATTGTGTCCTGGATTTCTTGGATGTTTTGAGTTAGCATCTTTTTGCGTTTTGCATTTTCTTTGATTGCTGTGTCCATGATTCTTATGGAATCTTCTGCACCTGAGAGTCCCTCTTCCATCTCTTATATTCTCTTGCTGATGCTCGTTCTATGGTTACAGATTTCTTTCCTATTGTTTCTATCTCCAGGTTTATCTCCTTTTGTATTTTCTTTATTGTTTCTAGTTCCATTTTTATAACCTGGATGGTTTTCTTCAATTCCTTCTCCCGTTTGGGATTGTTTTCCTGTATCTCTCTAAGGGATTTTTGTGTTTCCTCTTTAAATGCTTCTATTTGTTTACCCGTGTTTTCCTGTAATTCCTTCTTAAAGTCCTCCGTCATCATTATGAGAAGTGATTTAGATCCATGTCTTGCTTTTCTGGTGTGATGGTGTATCCAGGACTTGCCATGGTGGGAGAATTTGGATCTGATCCTGCTATGTAACCCTGGTTTCTGTTGCTTCTGTTCTTAAATTTGCCTCCTGCCATCTATTTATCTCAGGTGCTTGCTGTCCTCAATATATCGGATTGGAGCCTCTCCTTCTTATAATTCCAGTTGATTCTGGACTCCTCTGAGTCCAACTTTCACTGTGATCCTTTGATTGTGGACTCCTGTGAACCTGATATTCTGGATGTGTCTGAGTTCTTGGCAGTCAAGTTCCACTGAGACCCTGGAATACTGGTGTGACCCACCTATTATTATCCTGAGATACTGTTGTCCTAATATCCTGGGCGTGTTACAGTGTCTGGGAGTGGTGTCTCCTTTGAGGAGCTTGGAGCTGTCTGGTCAGTGTTCCCAAGAACACATGGAGAATACTCTAGGGACCGTGGGGGGTGTGCAGACCCTGTTGACCTGGCGATGGCACACACAGGAAGGGTCCTGTGCTCCTGGTCTGGCTGTTCTTCTGCTCCCCCAATGCTGTCTCAGGTCCTGCAATTAGATTGGAACAGAAGTTGCATTCCACTCAGCAGTGGTCCTAAGTCATGTGGAAAGTCCTCTAGGGACCATGGGGCTGTGCACAGATCCTGTGCCCAAGGTGACCTGGTGCTGAAGGGAAGGGACCTGTGCCCCTGGTCTGGCCGATTCTCTGCCTCCCTAATGCTGTCTCAGTTCCCACAGGATTAGATTGGAACAGATGTTGTGCTCCACTCACCATTGTCCCAAGATAGGGTGTAGAGTCCTCTAGGGACCGTGGGTGTGTGCGCAGACCCTGTGCCCAAGGTGACCTGCTGACTGGAAGGGGAAAATGTACTTTTTGAGAACAGAGAATAGTCTATCATTTGAAAGACAGGGTAATCATGGAAACCAACCATCAATTTTTGCTCTCTTAATGAACAAAGGAAGAAAATGAGTTAAAATCTATTTACTAGCACTACCTGTGAAAAGAAATTTAAGCACTTTAATGTACAATTTACAAGATTTATTGCACATGTTACTCCATTTTAAATCAGGATAATTCCACATTAACACAAAGGTCATATAATGTTCTTATTTTTTATTAGATATTTTCTTCATTTACATTTCAAATGCTATCCCCTTTCCTAGTTTCCTCTCCAAAAGTCCTCTATACCTGCCCCCCACCCTGCTCTCCAACCCACCCACTCCTGCTTCCTGGCCCTGGCATTCCACTGTACTGGGGCATATAATCTTCACAAGACCAAGTGCCTCTCCTCCCATTGGTGGCCAAATAGGCCGTCCTCTGCTATATGCAACTATAGAAAAAATCTCTGGGGGGATACTGGTTAGTTCATATTGTTTTTCCTTCTAAAGGGTTGCAGACCCCTTGAGCTCCTTGGATACTTTCTCTAGCTCCTCATTAGGGGCCCTGTGTCCCATCCAAAAGATGACTGTAAGAATCCACTTCTGTGTTTGCCAGGTACTGGCATAGCCTCACAAGAGATAGCTATAGCAGGGTCCTGTCAGCAAAACCTTGCTGGCGTATGCAATAATGTCTGGGTTTGGTGGTTGTTTACGGGATGGATCCCCAGATGTGGCAGTCTCTGGATGGTCCTTCCTTCTGCTCAGCTCTGAACTTTATCTCTGTAACTTCTTCTAATGCTGGTATCTTAGGAACATTTACCCTGAAAAAGATGTCAGTTGCATAATAATTAATATGTTTTCCTTCTAAATACAACTTATGGACAGAACATATAGCTCTTTACTAAATAGCATTGGATTTACCAAGTGCCTCTAAATGTCTTCTCAGGGTAGACACCATGCTCTAAGCATCTATATACTTTCTGTTTTATTCCTATTGATACAAAGTAATCTACTAACGTAACAACATTGTACATACCCCCATCAACTAAAAGCTAATTATTTGAATTAATTATCTGGAGAGTTGAGAGAGCTGAAGGCTTGAACATAGCATTCAAGTGTTGGGACAGAGCAGTTGCTTAAAATGATTGGCCTGTGAATGAATTTTTATGTAGCACCTAACTAATGAATTATTATTATTTATTCAGCATTAATACTCTAAAGCAAAGGTGAAAATTACATAGAAGGGTGTGGTAGGAATCCATTTAATGAGCAAATTAGAAACAGTGTAGCAGTGTTTTGAATAGTAGCAATAGCTCACAGGAATAAGATGAATCCTCAAAGACTCAAGTTGGCCAGGAACAGCCACATTCTCAGCACTGGGCTAGATGAAGGCCAGCTAGAATAGAGAAGTCATGTGACAAAGTAATATGCTAAGTGTAGTGATGGCAGCAGAGCACCAAAGCAAGTGTAAGAGCCAAGTAAGAGGTGTGCTCTCCTTGCGACCAGAACCCTCAATGCTCTATGAGGATAAATGAACCACACTGATTTTCTCTTTTGCTGTCCATATTTGGGAATCTGAATCTGCAGATTCCATATCATGACATATAGGCAAGATGGGCTGGACCTCGCATTGTATTCCTATAAAGGCCATAGTAAGGGCAATGGTGAAGAACAATGGCTTTTTCATACAAGAAACCATTTAGCCAAGGTGCTTGTGCAGGAAAAGAAACATGGATATTGCCTGTAAACAAAATATGCTAATATCTTTAGGTAGAAACCTTATGATTGCTATTGGGTGAACTTTGCCTGTATCTTTCTATCTAGGATGGTTGTGACTATCAGTGTGGTACATCTTTGAGGTATTTACCAACCTTCTCTGAAGAGAGTGGAGAGGTAAAAAATGTATTCTCTGGGTAAAGAATTTCTATATTTAAAGCCCACAGTGTTTTTTTTTTTTCCTCTTCAAATATAAAACAGTAGTTGTGGAATAAACCACCTTTGCTATTTGAGTCTTGTTTACTTTAAATGGGCTTGCTTTATTTCTGAAGTTTATTTTTCTGTTATCCTTTCTTAGTGAGCTCTTCTGTGGTAAGTATTGAAATGGAGCATCCTTTTTTCTCAACTCTTCTTTGGATATGCTAAGAGTCTGCATATTTCTATTTCATTCTTGGCCCTGTTTCAGAAAACAAGTGAATGCTGATACAGATCTGTGTATCAGCTGCCTCTTTGAAAGAGAAACCATGCCGCCTATAGCCACTGTTATCTTGTTTAAATGTCAAGTAGACTAAAGCACAGAGCAAAAGAACAAGAGATAACATTCAAGAAAGAAGACAGAGCCCAGGGATTTGTGTGTCTGTGTTGCCAGAGATGGAGAGGACTTGTCAACAGCAATGCTAACCACTGTGTGCTTTCAGACATACCTGGCCTTGAGATTATAGCCACAGCAGTGTTTATATGTTTGATTGGAGTATCATTTTTTCTTTGTAGTACTGTTCTATGAGTAAACATAATTCAGCTTCTGCAAATTGTCATCTATTCAGTTCAGATAAAAACAATCTGTATCATCTGTTTCAAGGTCTAACCTCAGACTCTCTCTTACAAGAGGATCTTGCAACAAGAATTTGTTGCAAGAAGTGTTTATACTGTGGACATGTATTGGTACTTATTAACCACCTCATTTTTTCTGATACTGGGCATTAGACCTCATATGCATTGGATTTTCTATTTCAGAGAGAAAGAATAAGCTATTGGTTTTGTTTCTTTCCCATTTATCATTACATTTCTGTTATTTTCAAAGTAATTAGATTCATAGAGTCAGGCATCATTTTTTTTTTTTGCAGTGGTTCTTATGTCACAACTGTCAAGTTTATTTACAAGTGTTAAAACTATGTTTTTTCCACATTTTTATTAGATATTTTCTTCATTTACATTTCAGGTGCTACCTGAGATGTCCCCTATTATCCCCCCCATGCCCTGCTCTCCTACCCACCCATTCCCACTACTTGGCCCTGGCATTCCCCTGTCCTGGGGCATATAAACATTGCTAGACCAAAAGGCTTCTTCCCCAATAATGGCCAACTAGAGCATCTTCTAATACATATGCAGCTAGAGACATGAGCTCTGGGGGTTCTGATTAGTTCATATTGTTGTTCCATCCATAGGGTTGCAGACCCCTACAGCTCTTGGGTACTCTCTCTAGCTCCTACATTGGGGACCCTGTGTTCTGCCCTATAGATGACTGTGAGCATCCACTTCTGTATTTGTCAGGGACTGCCAAAGCCTCACAGGAGACAGCTAAATCAGGCTCCTTTCAGCAATATCCTGCAGGCATATGCAGTAGTGTCTGCATTTGGTGGCTGATTATGTGATGGACCACCATGCTGGGGCACTCTCTGGATGGTCCATCCTTTGATTTTAGCTCCAAACTTTGTCTCTGCACTTCCTTCCATGTATATTTTATTCCCTATTCTAGGGAGGAATTAAGTATCCACACGTTGGTCTTTCTTGATTTTCTTGTGTTTTGGAACTTATATCTTGGGTATTCTAGGTTTCTGGGCTAAAATCCACTTATCAGTGAGTGCATATTAAGTGATTGGGTTATTAAGTGCATATTAATTGATTGGGTTACCTCGCTCAGGCTGATATCCTCCAGATACATCCATTTGCTCAAGAATTTCATAAATTCATTGTTTTTAATAGCTGAGTAGTACTCCATTGTGTAAATGAAGCACATTTTCTTTGGCCATTCCTCTGTTGAGGGACATCTGGGTTCTTTCCAGCTTCTGGCTATTATAAATAAGGCTGCTATGAACATAGTGGAGCATGTGTCCTTGTTACCAGTTGGAACATTTTCTGGGTATATGCCCAGTAGAGGTATTGCTGGATCTTTTGGTAGTACTATGTCCAGTTTTCTGAGAACCCACTAGGCTGATTTCCAGAGTGGTTGTACCAGTTTGCAATCCCACCTGCAATGAAGGAGTATTCCTCTTTCTCTACATCCTTGCCAGCATCTGCTGTCACCAACATTTTTTATCTTAGCCATTCTTACTGGTGTGAGGTGGAATCTCAGGGTTGTTTTGATTTGCATTTCTCTGATGATTAAGGATTTTGAACATTTTTAAGGTGCTTCTCAGCCCTTTGGCATTCTTCAGATGAGAATTCTTTGTTTAGCTCTGTACCCCATTTTTTAATGGAGTTATTTGAATTTCTGGAGTTCAGCTTCTTGAGCTCTTCCTAAATATTGGATATTAGCCTCCTATCAGATTTAGTATTGGTAAAAATTCTTTCCCAATCTGTTGGAGGCCTTTTTGTCTTATTGACAGTATCTTTTGCTCTACAGAAGCTTTGCAATTTTATAAGGTCCCGTTTGTTGATTTGTGATCTTACAAGACAGGCCATTGGTGTTCTGTTTAGGAATTTTACGACTGTGCCCATATCTTCAAGGGTTTTTCCCACTTTCTCCCCTATGAATTTCAGTGTCTCTGGTTTAATGTGAAGGTCTTTGATCCACTTAGACTTTAGCTTTGTACAAGGAGATAGGAATGGATCAATTCACATTCTAATAAATGTTGACCACCAATTGTGCCAACCCCATTTGTTGAAAATGCTGTCTTTTTCCCATTGGAAAGTTTTACCTCCCTTGTCAAAGTAAGGTGACCAAAGGTGTGTGGGTTAATTTCTGGGTCTTCAATTCTATTCCATTGGTTTACACGACTGTTGTTGTACAAGTACCATGCAGTTTCTATCACAATTGCTCTGTAGTACAGCTTGAGGTCAGGCATGATGATTCCACCAGAAGTTCTTTTATTGTTGAGGATAGTTTTTGCTATCTTAGGTTTTCTATTATTCCAGATGAATTTGCAAATTGCCCTTTCTAACTCAGTGAAAAATTGAGATGGAATTTTGATGGGGATTGCATTGAATCTGTAGATTGCTTTAGGCAGAATAGCCATTTTGACAATATTAATCCTGCCAATCCATGAGCATGGGGGATCTTTCCAACTTCTGAGATCTTCTTCAATTTCTTTCTTCAGATACTTGAAGTTCTTGCCATACAGATCTTTCACTTCCTTAGTTAAAGTCACACCAAGATATTTTATATTATTTGTGACTATTGTGAAGGGTGTTGTTTCCCTAATTTCTTTCTCATCCTGTTTATCTTTTGTGTAGAGAAAGGCCACTGATTTTTTTTGAGTTAATATTATATCCAGCTACTGCGCTAAAGCTGTTTATCAGGTTTAGGAGTTCTCTAGTGGATTCTTTAGGGTCACTTATATATATACTATCATATCATCTGCAAATAGTGATATTTTGACTTCTTCCTTTCCAATTTGTATACCCCTTGATCTCCTTTCGTTGTTGAATTGCTCTGGCTAGGACTTCAAGTACTATATTGAATAGGTAGGGAGAAAGTGGGCAGCCTTGTCTAGTCCCTGATTTTAGTGGGATTGCTTGGAGTTTCTCTATTTAGTTTGATGTTGGCTTCTGGTTTGCTGTATATTGCTTTTATTATGTTTAGGTATGGGCCTAGAATACCTGATATTTCCATGACTTATGAATGGGTGTTGGATTTTGTCAAGTGCTTTCTCAGCATCTACGAGGTGATCATGTGATTTTTGTCTTTGAGTTTACTCATATGTTGGATTACATTGATGGATTTCCATATATTAAACCATCCCTGCATCCCTGGGATGAAGCCTACTTGGTCATGATGGATGATCATTTGGATGTGTTCTTGGATTCAGTTTGCGAGGATTTTATTGAGTATTTTTGCATCAATATTTATAAGAGATATTGGTCTAAAGTTCTCTTTCTTTGTTGGATCTTTCTGTGGTTTAGGAATCAGAGTAATTGTGGCTTCATAGAACGAATTGTGTAGAGTACCTTCTGTTTCTATTTTGTGGAATAGCTTGAGGAGAGTTGGAATTAGGTCTTCTTTGAAGGTGTGATAGAACTCTGCACTAAACCCATCTGGTCCTGGGCTTTTTTTTGGTTGGAAGACTATTAATGACTGCTTCTATTTCTTTAGGGGAAATGGGGTTGTTAAGATTGTTAATCTGATCCTGATTTAACTTTGCTACCTGATCTGTCTAGGAAGTTGTTCTTTTTATCCAGGTTTTCCAGTTTTGTTGAGCATAGACTTTTGTAGTAGGATCTGATGATGTTTTGGATTTTCTCCGGATCTGTTGTTATGATTCTTTTTCATTTGTGATTTTGTTAATTCGGATACTGTCATTCTGTCCTCAAGTTAGTCTAGCTAAGGGTTTATTTATCTTTTTGGTTTTCTCAAAGAACCTGCTCCTGGTTTGGTTGATTCTTTGAATAGTTCATTTTGTTTCTACTTGGTTGATTTCAGCTCTGAGTTTGATTATTTCCTGCCTTCTACTCCTCTTGGGTGAATTTGCTTCCTTTCATTCTAGAGTTTCTAGGTATGCTGTCAGACTGCTAGTATATGCTCTCTCTAGTTTCTTTCTGCAGGCACTCAGGGCTATGAGTATTCCTCTTAGGTCTGCTTTCATTGTGTCCCATAAGTTTGGGTACGTTGTGGTTTCATTTTCATTACACTTTAAGAAGTTTTTAATTTCTTTCTTTATTTCTTCCTTGATCAAGTAATCATTGAGTGGAGTGTTGTTAAGTTTCCATGTGAATGTTTGCTTTCTATTACTTATGCTGTTATTGAAGATCAACCTTAGTCTGTGGTGATCTGTTAGGATGCATGGGATAATTTCAATATTTTTGTATCTGTTAAGACCTGTTTTGTGACCAATTATATGGTCAATTTTGGAGGAGGTACCATGAGGTGCTGAGAAGAAGGTATATCTTTTTGTTTTAGGATAAAATGTACTGTAGATATCTGTTAAATCCATTTGTTTCATAACTTCTGTTAGTGTCCATGTGTCTCTGTTTAGTTTCTGTTTCCAGGATGTGTACATTGGTGAGAGTGGGGTGTTGAAGTCTCCCACTATTATTGTGTGAGTTCCAATGTGTGCTTTGAGCTTTACTAAAGTTTCTTTAATGAATGTGGCTGCCCTTGCATTTGGAGCATAGATATTTAGAACTGAGAGTTCATTTTGGTGGATTTTACCTTTGATGAGTATGAAGTGCCCCTCCTTATCTTTTTTGATAACTTTGGATTGGAAGTCAATTTTATTCGATATTAATATGGCTACTCCTGCTTGTTTCCTTGAACCATTTGCTTGGAAAATTGTTTTTCAGCCTTTTACTCTGAGGTAGTATCTGTCTTTGTCTCTGAATTGGGTTTCCTGAAAGCAGGAAATGTTGTGTCTTGTTCGTGTAGCCAGTCTGTTAGTCTATGTCTTTTTATTGGGTAATTGTGTCCATTGATGTTAAGAGAATCAAAGAAAAGTTAGTGTTACTTTCTGCCATTTTTGATGTTAAAGATGGGAGTCTGTTCTTGTGGCTGTCTTCTTTTAGTTTTGTTAAAGGATTGCTTTTTTTTATTTTTTCTAGGGTGTAGTTTACATCTTTGAGTTGGTGGTTTCCTGTTATTATCCTTTGTAGGGCTGGATTCATGGACAGATATTGTGTGAATTTGGTTTTGTCATGGAATACTTTGGTTTCTCCATCTATTGTAATTGACAGTTTTGCTGGTATAGTAGCCTGGGCTGGCATTTGTGTTCTCTTAGTGTCTGTATAACATCTGTCCAGGATTTTCAGGCTTTCATAGTCTCTGGTGAGAAATCTGGAGTTATTCTAATAGGCCTGCCTTTATATGTTACTTGACCTTTTTCCTTTACTGCTTTCAGTATTCTGTCTTTATTTAGTGCATTTGTTGTTCTGTTTATTACGTGTCGGGATGAATTTCTTTCCTGCTCCAGTCTGATTGGAGTTCTGTAGGCTCCTTGTATGTTAATGGTCATCTCTTTCTTTAAATATGGGAAGTTTTATTCTATGATTTTGTTGGTGATATTTGCTGGCCTTTTAAGTTGAGAATCTTCATTCTCATCTGCTCCTATTGTCTGAATGTTGGGTCTTGTCATTGTGTCCTGTATTTCTTGGATGTTTTGAGTTAGGATCTTTTTGCATTTTGCATTTTCTTTGATTGCTATGTCCCTGATCTCTATGGAATCTTCTGCACCTGAGATTCTCTCTTCCATATCTGGTATTCTGTTGCTGATGCTCACATCTATGGTTCCTGATTTCTTTCCTGAGTTTCTATATCCAGAGTTATCTCTCTTTGGGTTTTCTTCATTGTTTCTACTTCCATTTTTAGATCTTGAATGATTTTCTTCAATTCCATCACCTGTTTGTTTGTGTTTTCCTCTAGTTCTTTAAGGGATTTTTGTGTTTCTTCTAACTGTTTAGCAGTGTTTGCCTGTAGCTCTTTAAGGGCTTCTACTTGTTTAGCAATGTCCTCTTGTGATTCCTTGAGTGATTTTTTGTATTTCCTCCTTAAGGGCTTCTATGTTTTTAGCAGTTTTCTCTTGTAGTTTCTTGAAGGATTTTTGTTTTTCTTCTTAAAGGCTTCTGCCTGTTTAGCATTGTTCACCTGTATTTCTTTAAGTGTTTTATTAATGTCCTTCTTAAAATCTTCTACCATCATGATGAGATATGATTTAAAATCTTCGTCTTGCTTTTCAGGCATGTTGGGGTATCCAGGACTCTTTGCAGTGGGCGTACTGGGTTCTGATGATGCCCATTGTTCTTGGTTTCTGTTAGTAAGATTCTTAGGTTTGCCTCTTGCCATTTGGAGATTTCTGATGTTAATGTCCAAGCTGTCACTGGTTTGAGCTTGATTCTCCTGTGGTTCTGTTAGCCTCTGACAGCACTCCTGGTAGACCAACTCTCCCCTGATATCCCGTGATCAGAGTGCTCTCTGCAGGCAAGCTCTTCTCTTGCAAGTCAGGTGTCCAGCAGACTGGAGCTCTGATCCACTTCCTGTGTTCTAGGGTCAGTACTGTCCCAGAAGACTGCCTCTCTTCTGTAATTCCAAGGTGATCCCAATGTCCTGGGGTGTAATGAGCACACAAGTGTGCCTAGCTTCCTCTGCTGGGCTCAGAAGGAAGATGGTGGGGGTGGCCCAGGCCAGAAGAGATTCCATCCACTGGTTGGGCGGAGTTCCTCTGTTCCTGCTGCCGCTGGCACCAGACCACCCCCACCTCAAATCCTAAAGTTGACACTGTGTTTCACTCACCCTGTAAACCAGAGGTTATCCTAAGGTCCTGGGGAGAGGAGAGAGAGCACACAAGAGGCCCTAGCCGCCTCCGCTGGGCTCAGAAGAAAGATAGAGTCAGGCATCATTAAAGTTCTTCCCTGTCAACAGTAATTTCTCCTCTGAATGTTTATGGGGATTTGGGTATCACCATTTGAAATGTAATATTTGTTAAGTAATAGCATACTAAACTATCTATATATTTTCTCAGGAAGCTAGTTTTGATAAAATTTCACAATTTCAGCTTTTTAGGAAATCAATACATATTATCATAAAAATCTCAACTAAGTGTTCTCATGTTTAGGAAATACAGGGTTAAACAGTTACATATTTACTAGAAAATTTCAGTTATTATAATAATAGTAACTATTATTACATTAATCGTATTAATAGTGTCATAACATCATGACTTTCTAAGTGCTTAAACAATTTTAAACAAATATAATAATTAAAATATTGTAATTCCTTTGACCATTTTTACAAATAGTATTTTATTGTAATTTATAATTCTGAGTTCTATAATTGTATTTTCATAATGTGACAGCTATTCAATCTTGATAGTGCTCATGGAACTAGCCATTTCATTTACTACATAATGTACATACTGTTACAAGTAGTAACCTATACCCTGGACTGCAGCCGTTCTAATCCTAGTTTAACTAAATACACTTTATAGTTTTTATTTTCTATATGAGCAATAATGCAATTGAGAAGAAAAAATATCTTTAAAAGCATCATATTTGGGGATAAAATTAGGAAACAATTTTAGCAAAGTGGCTGGATATAAAATTAACTCTAACAAATCAGTGGCCTTCATTTACTCATAGGATAAACAGGCTGAGAAAGAAATTAGGGAATCAATGCACTTCACAATAATCACAAATAATATAAAATACCTTGGTGTAACTCTAACAAGCAAGTGAAAGTTCTGTATGACAAAACAAACAAACAAACAAAAAAACAAAAACAAAAACAAACAAACAAACAAAAAAAAACTTCAAGTCTCTGAAGGAAGAAGCAGAAGAAGACCTCAGACAATGGAAAGAACTCCCATGCTTATGGATTTGTAGGATTAACATAGTAAAAATGGCTGTTCTACCAAAAGCAATTTACAAATTCAATGAAATCTTCATCAAAATTCCAACTCAATTCTTCACAGAGATGAAAAAAGCAATTTTCAACTTCCTATGGAATAAAAAACAGAAAACAAAAACAGAATAATGAAAACAATTCTCAACAAAACAGATCTTCTCAGGGAATCACCCTCTCTGACCTCAAGCTGTGCTAGAGAGCAATAGTAATAAAAATTTCAGGACCAAGTGGATCAAGGACATCCACATAAAACCAGATTAATGCAACCACAGGCAAAATTTTTACTTCATTCTGGACTTGAAGTTGCTTTGTTAGTAGGTCAATGACTTGATAGAAGTGTAATTAGATTTATTTCTTTGAAAAGAGATTTAAATAAATGGGCAGTGTAACTAAACAGAAAATTTACCTCAAACAGCAGGCTTTTCACTGTTCCTTTATTTTATCTCACAGAGCGCAAGCATCCTACAATAGTAAGAGCTTTATTTAAACCTGAGCCAGTCTCACACTGTTTGCTTATGAAATGACTTGATGGCTCCTCATACCCCATGTTTTATCATCATTCTTCCTCCTGTCACAGTCTCTGCTGCCAGTCAGAGTTGCTGGGTTTTATTCCTATGCATCCTTAAGGATCTGACTGAATATCTTTACTGCTTGAAATAATTGACTTTGATAACTCTCCAAGGGTAAAACAATGTAGAGAGCCACGCCCGAGCTGGTTCTGCCGCCATTCCAAGATGGCGCCGACATCCTGTCACCACCCCCAGCCTGGGACAAGCAAACAAGTTCAATGCACATGCACTTGTTACAAAGCCACGTAAGTCACCGCCCATCCCGGGGCGTAACTTGAGGTAATGGGCAGTCAGCCAATCCTGACAACACACATCTCACTGAGATGTATTTAAGTGGGACCCATCTTGGGCTCGCCCTCTTCCTCCACATGATGTAATAAAAGTATGCTTGCAGAAGGATTCTGGTGTCCATGTCCGTTCTTGCTGGTAAGGCGGTAGCGTGGGCACTTACAAAACAAGAACTTTTTTTTCATGAGAAGTTTCAATCTATAAATCCAGTATTTGATGGTTAATAATATACAATTCTTGGCACACTTTGTGTGTGTGTGTGTGAGTGTGTGTGTGTGTGTGTGTGTGTGTGTGTGTGTGTGTGTGAGAGAGAGAGAGAGAGAGAGAGAGAGAGTGAAATTGTTGAGTTTTCACCCACGCGATAAGTAGTTGTTAGAACACTGCTGGAAATTAGGTACTTAGAATTGTAAAACACACCTAAGTATTCCTCAGTCACCTGAAAGATATTACATTAGTGCAAGTGAAGTACTAGGCATATACAGAGGGTGTTAACTAGATGCATGAAAAGAGCAGGCATGAGAAGTTACTCAACTTGCTGTCCCCATTTACAGTATCTTGTGGTAGGGAAGTCAAAACAGCATGAACTTCCAGAGCTAGTCATAATGCCTGCTCACTGAGAAAAGACTAATGAATGGGGCTGGGGTGTAGAACACTCTATATCTGAGCCACCGTGACTTGTAAGATATCTTGAATTCAGACATATTGGCTTAATATTTCTTCATAGAAGAGGACACTGGGGTAAGTCAGTGGACTCTTACCTGAGATTCTGGCTACTTCCTTCAATTGGACACTTGCATGTAATTATACCATAGTATATATGCCCTATTTGCATAATATGATTTCGTGGTCTCTGGATGTGTAGGGCATATATACTATGGAAGCTTACTGAGGGGATCCCCATTTACACAGCTGTAGGGACATCATTATCTGCTTTATGGTGAGACTTTCTGGCAACTACCTGGGGTCATCCATGATTCACTCGTACTCTGTAATAAGTCCAATGAACTCATTGATTCCCTTGCTGAACTTCATTGGAACTGTACTTTTGTGTGTCATTGGTGCTCCATAAGAAAGGATCAAATTTTAATTATGTCTCCCCAAAGATAGCCCCTACATTATTTAACTAAGACTAAGTGTTTAACAAATCAAGATAAAGTAAGTTATCTTTGAGTAGCCTGGAAATAAAACTGTAGTCTTCATATAAAAGTAACTCAATGATATGTGTATGTAATGCATACATGTAAATACATGTATGTGTGCATAATTTTATCAAGACATTTTGGAATCCTGTCTTCTGTACACTATGGAAAATATTCAATAATTTTCTGTTTGAAACTCAATACAAACCATCAACATTACTTTTGCTTGTTTCCCCACAGTATATTATTACATAATTTTTTAGATTTATGTGTTTTATGACTCTATAATTGATTAATATTTATGTCCATAGAAGTTTATATAAAGTAATACTCTCCAACTATTTAATTATATATAAATATTATGTATATTTTACATGTATATATTATAATTATTTTTGGTATTGCCTTTATGCTAATTTGCAGAAGAACTGATTGTCTTTTAAATTTTAATAATCTCTAGATTATATTTCCATAGCTAATATTTAGCATTTGGATAGCAAAATCCAGGCATTCAGGGTGAATGAAGAGGTCATCTCCTATAGCCAGGCAGGATCTCCAGTGGAGGTATAAATAAACCAACCCACCCGCAGAATTTTCAAATAAATTTTGTCCTGTCAAAAAGAAATACAGGGCCAAAGATGGAACAGAGACTGAAGGAATGGCCAACTGTAGGGACAGTGCTAAGATCCTGTTTCCCAGTTGTTTTTTGATCCATCATTAAAGATGCCTTGGAGCAATTGCTGGACAAAAATAATAGGTGGGGTTTCCAGATCCCTGCAACAATCCAAGGAAAGCCAACCAATAAGCCCCATATCTCCATGATTTCTGATTCTGTTTCTGCCCGTTTCCTGCCTTGATTTCTTCATTGATTCTCTTCTATGATGGGTTGTAACCCAGGATATGTAAGCCAAATAAACCCTTTCCTCCCACATGTTACTATAATCAATGTTTACCACAGCAATTGGAAGCAAACTAGTACATGTTCATTACCACTGAGACATCTCTCTATGTTCCTATCATTTTCTGGGTAATCATTTTCCATACATTGATAGACAACTGTATAGAAAACTGTTCCAATTTTCACAGGGGAAAAGTGCACAATCTAGAAAATAAATAGAAAAATAGGACAGTGTATCTGATAATTTACATTGTTTGATTGATGAATTCCACAGAAGACTTGAAAATAAGACTTTACAGGTTTACAAAATTGACCCATATCTATGAAAGAGAGGAAAGCCAGGCATTGTGATTTTTTTTCTGACACATTGCTCTTATAATATATATATAAAAAAAAAAACCAAAAAACAAAAAGCAAAAAAAAAAACAAATGAGAGAGCTATATTTATATCTATGCATATGAGGTGCCTTTGGAGTTGTTCTTTTACTTTCCTGTGAAAGACCCTTGCCTCTATTGTTAAGCCAATTAGAGAAAAGTGAATACACAGCTGGAACCAGATGAGTAATCAGTGAAAATGCATGTATTCCTGAACAGATGTACATATGCAAGATAATTCCTTTAAACTCGAATTCTGGCCATTTTTTTCTCCATCTTATTATAAACATTTCTATTTTTCTTGATTTCAGCTGTTGAACAATGGAATGATCTTTAATCATAGGTCATTAAAATGGTAGAGAACCTGAGAGAAGTGATCATGAAACATTAGGTTGTGGGAAAGACCCTAAAGATAGAAAGCCAAGATAGGCACTATATATATATTTTTAAGGCAAGACAGTAAGGTTCAATTTTTTGCTGAGTAGCTTATCCTTCACACCATATGTGTCTACTCTCAAATTTGGAATGGAAGCCACTACAAATGGCAGTTTGCATAAACAGTGTTGCTTTGATTTCCCTTTAGGCACCTGGGAATTCTTCTGTCTTTTCCCTTTTGCCTGGTGATATTTTAAAAATGTAACTGTCATGGTACCTTGTGGAGCACTTGTTTGCATTATGAATATGAAATGTGCAGTTCAGCACAGTTCAGTGTACTCAGAGTGATCTCTCCAAAATGTAACTTACCTGCACATTTGATAACTACTGTGAATACAAGTTTACTATCAGAAAGGGCAATCTGTGTACTTCACGTGGGTGATGTACTTGCTGGGTACAAAGATTTCCCTCAAGGGAAACCTGAAGGTGGGAAAGGGACAATTTTTGTGCAGACAACACATAAATACAGGCTCTAAAGCAGTTTGGCAGTTCACAGGGTCAAAGTGATGGCAGTGTGATTGGATTAAGAGTTAAAGACAAGATGTAGAGAAGCAGTCAGTTATTGCACCATGAGAAACTTTCATATTATGTCAAGATGCTTTTTAGTTTACTTTGTATTTTTCCACATCAGGTTGTGATAAAATAAGCAGTTGTGTGTACATTTTTATCTAAAGATGAGGTATTAAGTTCTTCTCTTTCTCTCTCTCTCTCTCTCTCTCTCTCTCTCTCTCTCTCTCTNCAAGGCTAAGTTAGCATGGCCTGTTAGAATCCTCTCTACGTCTCACGACTGAGATATCAAGAATTATCTTTTGGAGTCAGTACCTGTCTCTGGTAGAGGAAGGAAGAGGAACCTTAGGAAACTTGCATCTGATTTTACACAACATGTGTTGTGTAGGGGAGGAAATTTTTCTTGAACATTCCTTTTGTCAGTTGCCTCCTGGTGAAATGGGCCTCACGCTAAACAGGTAGCTTTCAGGCATGGCACCGTTTTCCTCCTTCCCTTGCCACTGTGGAATTATGTGTTTTCTGCTTATGACACTGTTTTAACTTAAAATCCTTTATATGTTCTTTTTCTGAATTAAAGTGCTATTGGCTGCTTTAGTAACTTAAAGCATTAGATATTAAACTAATTTCTTATAGTTCTGTCTCTGAATAGTTTCATTCAATGTAATGTAAGCATATCATCAGAAACTTTAGAGATGACATTTGTCTTCTAGTGTTATTTGTTGTCTCAACATTTATACGTGGTTTAAATAATTACCATGTATAAATGAAATACTGATCGGGGAAATATAAAATTGTAATTGTCACTGAATTTTACCACTAATTACATAATTCAAAATTTCTGCTAAAGGTCTGAGAATTTTAAAGACTAATTTGAGAAAATAGCAAGGGTCATATGAAGTCTTTAGTGCCATATGGATTTTGATTGTCACCAGAGGAGATGGCGTTTTGTGCACACCAAATGGTAATTATTTTTATCTTGTTTCTTCTTAGGAACCTTTCCCTGAGAATAACGAAAGACACTGATCAAGAGGCCCGGTGTTCCCATGTCAGCCGCATGCCCAACAGTCCCTCTGCAGATTGGCCCCTACAGGGTGTGGAGGAAAATGGAGGCATAGATTCTCTGCCATTCAGACTGATGCTCCAGGAGTGCACAGCAGTGAAGACGTTGCTACTGAAGATGAAGAGAGTGCTGCAAGAGGTAAGGCTTCTGCGCAGTTAATTCTCGTCCTTGATGGTCCGCAGCAGGTCTATAGACCTGCTCATACCCTGCTCAGCCACTCATTAATTTGGGACATTAAGGATAGGTCAGGTGTCCTCCTGAGCCTTAGCTCTCCTCATATACCAAATGAATAGCTTCCAGTTCTGCTGGATAAATAGGTACTTAGAAATGCATCCATAGATCCCAGGTTCTATGAAAAAGAAGGTTGATGACCAACCTTCCCTAATCTGTCAATCTAGGAGAAATGGGCGTCAGCTATGAATTAATCCATTTATGTCACCGTCGATGGTTTGAGAAATCTGAGTTTTCATCACCTTGATTTTACTGAGGACTTACCTATATGATAGTATAGAGGCAGGTTTTTAAGAGTGATTTTTCTCTGATCATAATCATCCCAGTATACCCAAGTTTGCAGGCGTTAATGAAATGTCTTGTGAATACATTTGCCCTCTGTCAGCCTCTTGGGATCCTTTTCACACCTACTGGTTTTATGTTATCCTGTATCAGCGTCTCTACATCTTTCTCATTTATATTAATCAATTATATGGGCATATCTATATCTAAGAAACTGGAAAACACTGGTTTTCGAAGCTTTCAGCAAGTTTTTGCAGGCCAAATATATTTAAATGTTTACTAGCATGCCCCTTCATGAGCGACTAAAACAATGTCTGGGTTGTTAATATGTTCTTTTTCTGTGCCTGAATGATTAAGTTAGAAACTCTCCAGCCTCTTTATGATCCAGCGGTACGCCCCTCTGCGAACAATAAAAACAATAAAATCTGATAAATTAAAAGCTACTAATTTCGAAGTTTATAACATTTAACTCTTCCACTTCCCTACCTCGTGTTGGTCAGGATTTTAGTAAGAAATAAATACCTGTGAAAAGAGAAAGAGGGGAAATGGCAAGAGATGTGTTGCAGAGCCTTTTGGCATTTATGTTTAGTTTATGATTCTAACTACTTGTGATTTCCACTGTGGACTCTGTATTTACTACTTTGAATTTACAGAGAATGTTTCATCCTTCTGTCTGGGTTCCTCATTAAGCAAAATGAAAGAGAACAGATCCTTACAGGTGCAGCATTGTAAGCAGTAATTCCATGTTTGTGCCAACTTCTCTCAGAACACCGCGTAAGTGGGGCCATGTGATCAACACAGGCTGCAGTGCTCAGAATGGACATTCTCATAGATACTTTAAAGAAATATTATCCACTTCTTGTTCCCTAAGGCAGGGATTTTATTTTTTAAGTGCAATTTCCATTTCATCACCAAATTTGAATATATTTATGATTAATAAGTTCTGTTTTAATTAGAAGTTCAACTCTTGTACTAGGTTTTAAATATTTTATGGAGTTCTTTCATAATAAATCCCCACAGTATTTGAAATATGTGATCTTCCAGATAACCTTGTGTATGGAGCTAATATTTCCTGTATCATTTGGATATATATGAACACCATCTTTGGTGATTCATTGTAATACTTTAAATTTTTAAATTTTATGTTGCTGTTATTATTGTTACTTTTTTTATGTACATGTATGTATGTGTCCCACAAGTGTGCATAGTGCCACCAGTGGCCAGAAGAGGACACCATATCCCCCGAAACCCAGTTCCTCAGAAAGAGCAACAAACATAGTTGCTGAGCACTCTCTCCATGCCTATATAATTCTTACTAACATGTTTTACCCAATATATTATTTATTTTGAAATGTTATACTTACAAATTACACTGAAAATATCAATTGCATATTAAATCCTGTTAGCATACTCATATTTTTAAATTGTTTTGTCATTAATAAAATGTTGATCATCTTATATACTTTGCCAATTAGTGATTCTTACTCCTTTTAGCCATATAAATAGAGAACTAATACAGCTTTGTGAATACTATTTGTTATGCTAGACTATAACCTAGAGTTTCAATTGAATGCAATTCTTAGAGTAAGCCCAGCACTGAAATTAGCTACGACTCTCTATTGCTGCAGATTGATCTCCAGGTGGAAGCAGCTATGCATGTGAGCAGGAGAAAATCTCAGTGTTGCGTCCCAGCCTGCAGATGCTGAATGCTCTCCAGCAAACTTTCCCATGGGTACTGAGCAGAGGCACTAGATTAGGATATTCTCTGAATGCTATTAATTTAAACACAGCGGACTCCTTCCTCCACCTGAGGACTCCTCCTGAACACTGGGAATTCAGCCTGTATCTCCTTTTACTCAGCAATCCCGCCCCTGAGAGATGTTCCAGCTTCTCACAGTAGTCATACTTGGCCTTCTGTGTTGTAGGTTTGCCACATACAGTCTAGTTTTCTTATGCAAGTCAGAAAAGAAAATGAGTAGGTGATCAGTCATTCTTTTGTTACACATTGAGCATTTTCCCTGTAGGTTATCAACATACACATCTTAGGATTTTACATGGTTGATTCTGCAATTGCTAATTCCTCCTCTTCAATGATGATACACTGAGAGTCATGAATGAGTTGAGCTTGCCAACTTGTCCTAGTGTCTCTTTAAACTGTGATGTATTTACTACTAAAATATATAAATGAAAGAAAGATACATACCACTCAACATCCCATCAACCATTAAATTATTGTTTATGGAGTAAAGCTGGGAGATGTGAGTGCCAATTGAAACGCAGAAAGGATGAGTATTTTATACTCCTCCCTGCCAAGTACAGTTCAATATGACTTTCTCAGCATATCAAATAGAGGTACATAGCAACCATTAGGGGGTTTAGTTTGATCATTCCTCTTATACATGCTAAATACTGTAGACTGAACACCTAATCTTCCAAAGCTTTTCATATCTTCCTGTGGAAAAGATGCATTGGGATTCATTAACTATCATTCTAAAATTTATATCCTAAATTCTAATCCTGTAGATTAGAAGAAAAGCCTATAGGCTTAGTGGAAGGGAACTTAAAGGCTTTTTTCCCCCATGAACCCTCATACCTTCCAAATATAGATGCTATTTGTTTTTAAAGCCATTGTTTTGCACTAGGAAGAAAAGAATAAATACACATCATTATGAAACTGCACATAACTAAGGAGGACAATTCTTTAACATTTTGTATAATACTTTTATTACTTTGTCAGCTTGGTAAACCTACCATCTTCATAGTGGTGTTCTGTTGACATCTAAGCTTTGAATCCTGATATGAAGTGAACATAGAGAAAATGAATGGATCACATTTCTATGTCTGGACTTTTAAAAAGTTCCCTTGCTCTTAAAAGGTGCTCAGGATTTCCTAACACATGAAATATAAACTATTCTATTAAAAATGCTTAGGAAGTTTAGGTATTTAAAACTTCTATTTTGTCTCTTACTTTCAAGACTGGTTATAAAATCATTAACTATAACAAATTAAAAGTTTCTTTAAGCCATTTTGCCTGTAGCTTCAATATTCTATGAAAGCACATAATTCAAAGGCAGATCGGTTTAATGTTCTCATCATTTTTTCTGCTCAGTCCTTATAATCTCTGATATGGTTTGGTTTGTTTATACTGTATGGTAATTGACCATGAATTCTACTAGGAGGAAACTTAAGATACCAATGAGAAACTGATGTCTGGTAGGATGACAGATGTTTGAAGATAGACATGGGGTGCCTGAATCTCTTTGTCCTTCTTTGCAACATAGCTGAATAAGTAAATCTCCATTTTCTGCTTTACATTGTCACTTTGGCAATTTTAATTGTCCTATTAAGGGAAGCTTCTCCAAAATCAAATGCCAGATTTTCTATACAATAAAAGAAAAAAAAAATTTTTCTCATTTTTCTTTGTCGCCAAATGGAAGTAGAAAGAAGCTGATGTCTCCTGAAATGGGAAGACAAGAGCATGTCCATACAATAAAACTTCTCCAGAGGGCTCTGAGACTTTTCAGTCTTTCCTGACCATCTGAGGACAAGGTTCTTACTGGATTTAGTATGACACACTGTGCCCTAACAAGAATGAGATTCCCCAGGAACTAACTGTTGGGAGAAGGAAAAACTGAGACTTTGTGGTCCACTAGAGGATGACCTTGTACTCTGGATAAAGATTTACAACTTGTCAGAAGTTCTTGCAGAGAATTTGAAAATGAGACAATGATATGTAAGGGGCCAAGCATTGGCTGGGCTGTTTAGTTATACTTATCTTCTGCCTTCTATTTGAACCCTATCCTCATGTTCCAACCCTGAAGAACTTGGGAAGTCCCTTGATCCCTTTGCCATTGTTTTTTTCAGTGTAGCCACATCAAATAACTTACTTTCAAGTCAGTTTCGTGACAACAGTTGCTGGCGTGGATGTGGAGAAAGGGGAACACTCCTCCATTGTTGGTGGGAATGCAAGCTGGTTCAACCACTCTGGAAATCAGTCTGGCGGTTCCTCAGAAAATTGGACATAGTACTACCAGAAGATCCTGCAATACCTCTACTGGGCATATATCCAGAAGATATTCCATCTGGTAATAAGGACACATGNCTTCAACCCTATAGGTGGAAGAATAACCATGAACTAACTAGTACCCCCTGGGCTCATGTCTCTAGCTGCATATATAGAAGAGGATGGCCTAGTTGGCCATCAGTGGGAAGAGAGGCCCCTTGGTTATGCAGACTTTATATGCCCCAATACAGGGGAACGCCGGGGCCAAGGGGTGGGAGAGGGTGGGTAGGGGAGCAGGGCCTGGAGGGGGGAGGATATAGGGAACTTTCTGGATAACACTTGAAATGTAAATGAAGAAAATATCTAATAAAAGTTGAAAAAAAACACAAAAAAACAAAAACAAAAACAAGAAAAAAAAAAAACAAAACCAACCAACAACAGCAAACATAATTAAGTGACTGACAGTAAAAATGATGGTAAAACCACCCAACTGAGTCTCTTTCTTATTGTCTTCAGTCCCATGCTTTCTACATCTCCATTTGGCAACTAGGCAGTGTGATTGTAATTCAAAGTATTTTTTGAATCAGGCAATATTCAAACAAAACCATGTAAATGTAAACAAACAAGAGGAATATATTCTGGCAACACACCCACTAAGCTAAAAACATCAAGAAACTATTTACATCTAAAAATGAATATATATTATGAAACTACCAAGTTGATAAAAAATATTCAAGCTGTGGTCTGTTTCCCAATGATTTGTCGGATACTTTTGTTTTTCTTTTGTAGCCCAATCTTTAGTTTTATTATTCTAAAACAATAAATGACATACTTTCAAGGTTCACACTTTCAGTGTGAGCTTCTCAGTGCCTCTAAAAAACAAAAGTAAGTCTATAGATAAAGAACTCCAGGGATGAATAATTATAGTAATAATTGCAAGAGAAAAACCTTGGTGAGCAGTCCTAAAGCAAAGGCTTGACTGAGCTTGAGGCTCTTCTTGCTCCTTTACTATGAAACAGAAAACAAACAGCAGCTTAATAGTCGATGTAACCAGCAGAGTAGTACTCAGACTTCATTTCAGGCCTATCTTTAAAAATATCATAGTTACATTTTTTCCCATGCTTTTGGTCTTTGCTTTTGTTTTGTTTTGTTTTGTTTTTTTGTTTTTTGTCTTTTGAGACAGGGTTTTTCTCTATAGCCCTGGCTGTCCTGGAACTCACTTTGTAGACCAGGCTGGCCTTGAACTCAGAAATTTGCCTGCCTCTGCCTCCTGAGTGCTGGGATTAAAGGCGTGTGCACGTACACCCAGCTGGTTTTTGTTTTGTTTTACCTTCACAAAAAAGTCTAAGTAAATAAGAGATACTGTGACAACTCTGTATGGATAAAAGCTAGAATAGTAGAATGTCTGTGTAATATGCCTATGTAGATTTTGCTGTTGTTGCCAAATGTAAAACAAGTCCTTCCCCTGTAGTGCCAGGCAGGGACTTTTGAGTTTTGAGGAGATAGGTCATTTACATATGTACTTTCTTATTGCCCAGAGGCATCATAATTCATATAATTCTATTGTAATACACATTGAAAAGTTATGGAGTTCATACTATGAGTACTAGAGAAGTTATTATTATTTTATAGGTTTATATTAATAGGAAGAAAGTGTACTAGCTAATAACAATGTTTCTTCCTTAAAAAGCCAAAAGAGAAAAAAAAAAAAAAGTCAACACAAGTCTAAAGAGGTAGGAAGAAATAATTTGAAAGAAAAAAGTGAAATATTGTTTGGAATATTAGTAGGCAATTTGCAAAGTCCGATGGCTTCATTGACATTTTAAAGAAAGAGAATTACTAATGAATTAAATGAAAACTCAAGAGAAAGACATGTGTGCCCACACGTGTACACACACACACACACACACACACACACACACACACACACACACATACAGAAAGCATAACTAGCTCAGGAAAACCTAGAGAGGAGGAGCGATTGCTACAGTTGGTACTGATGTAAGAATGGTAAGACTTTTAGGAACAGCAGAATATTAAAAATAACCAATATTACTAGAAATAAAAATTTTATTATAAAAAACTAATCAATAATACAATACGAGTAAGAAATAAAGATCTTCAAAAATAATATTAAGTGACATAAGAAAATGAATCTGAATAAGCTCTATTTAAAATTGGTTAAAATGATAAATACTTGTTCTCTCACATTTCTGTTAAAAAGTAGCTTCCTATTTGTAATAGATAAAGATTAAATATTATATCAAGATGCTTGCCATGGATGAACATAGGAAGGCTTGTCTGAGCCTGAGGATTGTCCTCCTAGTCATTAGAATGTACCTGAGAACCAGCAATAGGCCAGTTTCTTACCATTGGGCCAGAGAATTATTGCCAAAGCTCACTACCACGGTCAGCCTCTCAGCCTCCAACAAAGCATATCTCTTGGATGAAAATACATTCCAGTCTTTATTCTATTCTATATCATTCGATATCATCATACAAAGAAAAGAATTATATAATATGAACTATAAACAATTGCTATCAATCTTTAAGCACAACAGTCACTTTCCCCCAATGAACCAATGTATAGGTAAGTACTTTCTTGATAGTATTCAAAGCTTTTGAATAATTCTCCATAGCTTGAATTCTTTTCTCTGTGTTATTGATTCTGATCTGAGTCATCCCTTATCAGGAACATGTACTTAAAGCTGGGTAGTTTTCTGTTATATTTTAGTTTTTGACAATTTTTTTTTAAAGATTTATTTTATTTATTATATGTAAGTACACTGTAGATGTCTTCAGACACTCCAGAAGAGGGCGCCAGACCTCGTTACGGATGGTTGTGAGCCACCATGTGGATGCTGGGATTTGAACTTATCACCTTCGGAAGAGCAGTCGGGTGCTCTTACCTGCTGAGCCATCTCACCAGCCCCAGTTTTTGACAATTTTTATATGAGTGCTCTCTTTACTTCATTTCCTTTCTCCAAGTCTTTCCACATCTCCACTTCATCTCAAATTCATATCCTCTTATTACTTATTTATTACTGTTATACACAAAACCTTATAAATGTAAGCTATTTAGTTAGTGTTACTTATCTTTATATATGAGCATGACTAACCAGTTGGTATTCAATCACTTCTTAGGGAACTCTTCTCTGGAGAAGTCTGATTCTGCTTTTCTTGGTGATTTTTATTAACTATTTAATCTCAATCAGTGGACTCTACCTTGCCTTTGATCATTCAGTTCCAAGATAAAAGACACACAACTTTTATATTTATGATAAGCCTTAATTAGCATTAGAGCTAGGAAGATATCTACTCTCTAAGCTATTAAAATCTACTTCCCTATCAATAACCCTAAGTTATAACTTGACATGGTTCGCCTGAGTAGCTATTAACTACAATTGGCCAGCCTTCATGGTCATTTTTTTTTTTTTATGACCCACCTACCACATGGCATCTTCTTCCTTTTTTCTTTTCTTTCTTTCTTTATTTGTTAAAATTTCTTATTTTATTTATTTACATTTGAAATGTTACTCCCTTCCTATTTTCCCCTCTCAACCCCCTATCCGATTTCCCCTACCCCATGCTTCTAAGAGGGAGCTCTCCCACTCACTCCTGCCTCACTGCCCTAGCATCCCCTTAAACTGGGACACCAAACCCTCACAGGGCCTAGGGCCTCCACTCATATTGAGATATCTTCTCTCCCTCACAATTTTCCTTCAACCCTAATCCCAGGAACTGAAACTCTATCTCCCTCTCCTCAACCCTGCTATAGGCTGTTAGTATCTTTATTTAACCGATAGCTTTAAATTAGGGAGCAAGGTAAGATATCATCATTTGGTGTATGTGCGGATTCTCTCATCCCTAGGGCAACCAGGCCTTCAGGAACAATATTTAACATAACAATATATAGCCAAAGACCAAACCTCAACACTTGGCAGCCATTAATTGCTGATAGCTCTTCATCTAAGGGTGGATCATTATGGGATTTCTCACACCCATGTTGACATGTTAATTGGTAATGTTGTTTTTCCAGTCTTATTTGGTCAACCATAATGTTGTGATTTTATTGGTGTAGCTTCCTTATCATACATAGAAGACATGATCTGTAAGCCTAATTCTTAGTATGCTAACACTTACAAATTTTTCACACCCTCTTGTGTAATGTTCCCTAAGGCTCATGTGTAGGAGATGTTTATCTGTGTCTACTAGGTCAATTGCTCTCTGAATTTTAATGTTATGTCTTTCTGTAATGATCTGCATCTGCCAAATAACCACCCTTCTTTGATAAGTGGTGAATCTACAATTATATCCATGTGTAAGGATTCACTTTTCATCCCCTTGAAACAAAGGAATTTGCTCTATTATCCTTTTTTTCAGTATTCCTTTTCTCCACAACATGCGCATTTTGTATTTTTCCTTGCTTTTCTTGCTCCTGTTCATTATAGATCTATGTAAGAATGACCTCTAATAACCATGTAACACTCAGTACTATGCTGCCTTGAAATTTCCTCTTCTCATGTCATTAATCTAAACTGTTTAATTTAACCCAATGCAGATATTTTTGGACAAGTTCATAAAGCAACCAGATTCTTTGCGAAAATATCACAAGAAGTCTCTAGGCTACTTAACAATATTGTTCCCCCTGAAACCTCTCAATCTAGACCCTGCATTTCAAATCAACCTCAGCATTCTTTCATGTTCCTCCTGCTGTGGTCCAGTAAGCCCTGCTAAAGAGTTCAACTGATTTTCTAATCCAACGACACAATGTCTATATTCTGCTACAAGCAATAAGTCTATCACTGCCATACCCCAAGCTTGGTACCAAATAATGTCTTAGTGACTGTTTATTGCTATGAAGAAACACCATGACCATAACAACTGTTATAAAAGAAATAATGTAATATCATATTTGGGTCATTCTCATTTAAATCACTAGTGTATAACTCTGCATCTCTCAGAATATCATGTAATTCTGATCATTGTAGTGCATAGGCATTACAACTAGCATCAGTTCTTGATTGGTTATCTTCCATGAAAACTTAAGTAGCTCCTCTTACTACTTTAATAGTTAATCCTGAAGCACATGCTTTACAGGTTAGGTCTAACTGTTCTAAATCCTGTGTCTTCATTGCTTGCTGTCTTCAGTAATGTGGTCTTATCTTAAATTTCTGTTAGGCAACTGAGGGTCATAGCAATAATATATATTACTTTGTTGGGTCTCTTGGATCCCTTGAACAACGGCTTGAATGGAGATTCCTCTTGCCTGGCACAAGCCCTTTTGTTAGATACTCAATGTCTTTGGAGGGATCTTTGCTACCACAAGTGTCATAAATTCATTTTAAAAATACCCTATAGCTCCCAGGGACTAAGCCACCAACCAAAGAGTACACATAGAGGGACTCATGGCTCCAGTTGCATATGTAGCAGAGATGGCCTTGTTAGACATCAGTGGGAGGAGAGGCTCTTGGTCCTGTGAAGACTCGATGCCTCAGTGTAGGGGAATGCCAAGACCAGGAAGTAGGAGTGGGTGGGTTGGTGAGCCAGGGAAGAGGGGTGGGATAGGGGGTTTTTTGAGGGGAACCCAGGAAAGGGCATAACATTTGAAATGCAAATATAGAAAATATCTGAAAAAAGAAAAATAATATTTAAACCATATATATATATATATATATATATATATATATATATATATGAAAATATGTTACCTACTGTACAAAATATATGTAAATACTTTATAGTTAAAAGTTATTTTTTCTCTCATATATATATATATATATATATATATATATTTATTTATATTTATATGTGTGTGTGTGTGTGTGTGTGTGTGTATGTGTTTGTGTGTGTGTGTGTGTGACCCCATACTCCTTCTCAGA
Organism: Mus minutoides; assembly: GCA_902729485.2. Taxonomy (NCBI): domain Eukaryota; kingdom Metazoa; phylum Chordata; class Mammalia; order Rodentia; family Muridae; genus Mus; species Mus minutoides. The sequence continues at coordinate 49,835 of CACVCL010020918.1, forward strand.
AGAGAAGGGGAAGGGAGAATAGGAGAGAAGCTGTGTGAGGGAGGGACTGCAAGGAAGGGGGGCTGACATTGATTTGTAAATTGAATAAATTAATGAAAAATATGTATTCATATATATGATTTTAAATAAACATAAAATGATATGATTCATTATGGTCTTTTCAAGCATCCTTAGGGTTATATTCTCCTATTCCTCATTCATACCTCTTCCCTCCTTAAGTGTATCTTTGTGGCCCCAACCTCCTTTTACTATTTTTTTCACAATACCTGGGTCCTTCTATTCTCATCTCTAGACCTTACCCCACCCCCACACATGCACATGTGTATCATGGTCCCTTTTTACATTCCTTATATTTGAGTTTACGCTGGATTAACAATGTATTTAGACAGTTAGCTTTATAGTCTTGTTCTTTTATTTGTATATCTGTTAGGCTTTGGCTTTACTGGATACCAGTCCAGCAGCACAGACTTTTTTCTCTTAATTGACATGCCACTTCAGATGGACTCAGCTTTCTTTCTCTTTAGCCTTTTCTCTTTTTTTCTGATCACTTTCTTTTTCAGTTCTAGGACTATTTCAGCTCTTAGAATAGTAAGAGGCAGAAACTGCATTATAACAGTCTTGGCAAGCATCTTGCCCTAATCTGCTTATTTACAATACTAATAGCATGCTGAGTGATGCTGCCTGGTTTCCCATTTTTTCCATGGTTACATATTGAGAGCTTATTTTTTGAACATTACACATTCTATTGAAGTCTTCAGTATTATTATCCATCTTGCAGGTTGACAAATGTATGACTGAAGGAATAACTGTACTCTCTAAAAGGCCTAGGGAATATATATTGGTGCCTACCCTCTCCCATTGAGTATTTTTACTTTGGAAAGTTACTGGGGATCAGTGGTTCTGGTGGAAAGGAAGATAATTTTTTGTCTTTCATGTTTTGGAGACAGGTAGCCAAATGCTTATTTCCATTTTACAATGTCTTTAGTCTGTACATGTAAATTGGAAAGTATTTTTGGTGGACCTAACTCACTAAAACTGTTTGAATTGCCTGCTCCTATTTGGGATTCAATCCATCAGGTGAAAGCCACACCTCAAGTCTCTTCTAGGTGATCCCATATATAGTCTGAAATAGTGGCTGACAGATGCTTTAGGCTTTAAAAATCATAATTGCTTTGTTGAACAGTTCCATGGGGCACAACTCAAAATATTTACACAACACAGCTTTTGTCAGAATGGGACTGATGTTCTGCCACACCTCATCTTTCTGAATAGCCAGCGAATAGTCCCATCACTGTGACATATCAGAACTTGCTGAATTATTTATATATAAGACAGCCTCACATGTATTATCCCCATGCAGTTGTTGGTGTCACCTGTTCATATGTTATTTATAGAATATTCCTTTTCCCCTAGGCAAATCTGAAAATGAGCTATGATTTTATCATTTTACTAAGTTAGGACAATGCTGTCCATTCTTTTAAAAACATGATTAATACTTAATTGCCTACTCAGTTTTAGAATAACATGTTAGAAACTAACAGTGTAAGGGTTTATTTGTGTGACCAGTTTGTCACACTCTCTATCTGACATGTTTTCATTTAATGATCTCTTTTAGGTTCATTGATGACTTGCAGATTATGAATAAAGGGAGTCTGCTTATAAAAGGCCTTATTCTTTATTCTTATTCTTAAGGTTTTTACATAAATCTTAATATAAAAAACAGAAGAAAATATAATTCTGATTATTTTTCTGTGATCAATTACACATTTGTCAAGTATTCTGTGATAGCTTAAGGAAAGCACAGAAACATATTTCCCTGACTCCATCCCAGCTTCACTGATAACATTTTCTTTCTTTCTTTCTTTCTTTCTTTCTTTCTTTCTTTCTTTCTTTCTTTTTCTTTTTTTTTTTTGAAGAAGTTTATTAGTCTGGTAAAATACAGAATCATAGATATATGAATGAAAATCTTAGGTTGTAACTTAATAGCTACTACAGTTTGACTAAAGGTTTAAGTGTCTCTTTTATCATTTATAATATTAATAACTATAGAGGCAGGTTGCTTGAAGAATTTGCAAATATAATATAAGACATATAGTGGAAATGAGGGGTGAGCACCATGAACATTAACTACTTCAATAGTTGCATCGGTAACCAATTACAAAAATGTGGTCAACTTTTTTGACTATGTAAATTCAATGAAGTCTACCAGTTAATCCTCCTCAAACCTCCTGTGAATAGGAAACAAAATACCCATGAAAGGAGTTACAGAGACAAAGTTTAGAGCTGAGATGAAAGGATGGACCATACAGAGACTACCCCACCAGGGGGGATCCATCCCATAATCAGTCATTAAACCCAGACACTATGGCATAGGACAGCTAGTGCCTACTTAAGGGACCCTGATATAGCTGTCTCGTACAGAAGTGGATGCTCATAATCATCTATACGATGGAACACAGGGCCCACAATGGAGAAGCTGAAGGGGTCTGCAACCCTAGAAGAGGATCAACAATATGAACTAACCAGAACCCCCAGAACTCTTGTCTCTAGCTCCATATGTAGCAGAAGATGGCCTAGTCGGCCATCATTGGGAAGAGAGGCCCCTTGGTACTGCAATCTTTATATGCCCCAATACAGGGGAATGCCAGGGCCAAGAAGTGGGAGTTGGTGGGCATGGGAGCAGGGAGGGGGGAGAGGGGAGGGGACTTTCAGAATAGCATTTGAAATGTAAATTAAGAAAATATCTAATAAAAAATGGAAAAAAAAGAATGTGAAGATTATACACATTCAATGATACTAATTTGAATGTAGTCTTCACCACGTTGTAGTAATTTTTACTACATTTAAAGTCAATGCTTTTGCATGTGTTAGGGAGGTTCTTATTGTTGTTGGTGGTGGTTGGTTGACTTTTAACATCATATTTAACTACAGTGAAATGTCTTTTTCTAATTGCCATGCTCAGTAAAATGGTTCGACAAGTCAAATCACATGTAAACACGAAGGAAGTATATTGACCCGTTGAGAGATGAGAATTTGGTAACATGCCAACATAGAAGAAAGCTAATGTACAGATAACTGTAACTGTAGCCTTCTAACTTTGGTTAAGATAAAAACCAGAGGATATCAAATGCAAAATGTACTGAATTATTGTGTTAGAAATTATATAATTGAATATATTATTTTTTGTCTTTTTAAAAGTTAAGCATAAGACTTTATATGCCCCAATACAGGGGAACGCCGGGGCCAAGGGGTGAGAGCGGGTGGGTAGGGGAGCAGGGCCGGGAGGGGGGAGGATATAGGGAACTTTCTGGATATCACTTGAAATGTAAATGAAGAAAATATCTAATAAAAGTTGAAAAAAAAAGTTAAGCATAATTACAGGAGAAGCTACTGATAAATTAGAAATAATTCTTGATTATTTGATTAGATGGGTTTCTAGATCAAGTTTTGGAAGTCTCTAAAGAGATGAGGCAATTATGAGTTATACTTATAAAACAATATTTAAAAATACATGAACATATAGTCTATATTATGGGTCAGAAGATATCTTCAAGTCTATTTTAATAATATTTTTGGCTTTTCTGGTAATAGTGTTTGTATTTTTCTGATTCCTATTAAGTTGTCCTGAAACAGAAACCACATTCTATAAATGGTTAAGTGTCGCTGTTGCCCATAAAAGATTACTTAAAAGAACAGACTGCTGGGCATGGTGGTGCACGCCTTTAAACCCAGCACTCAGGAGGCAGAGGCAGGAGGATTTCTGAGTTTGAGGCCAGCCTGGTCTACAAAGTGAGTTCCAGGACAGCCAGAGCTATACAGAGAAACCCTGTCTTGAAAAACCAAAAAACAAAACAAACAAACAAACAAACAAACAAAACCCAGACAGTTGTTTAGTTGTCCTAACTGCTGTGAGCCAGTCACTCTATTCTCCTTTGGAGTAGAGCAGCAGTTCAAGGCTTTGAAGATCATCAAACCCAGAGCATAGAGTCTAAACCCCATCCCATCCATACTTGTGTTCTGTGTCTCTGTTCTTTCATTGGTTGAGTGGCCAAAGTGATATATCACTTTACTCAGGTTTTCTGTGAATATTAAATTTTCAAACATATTGAAACTTTAAGAAATTGAATTGGATACAGCCAAAGCTCAGCTTATAACAGTTTTTCTTAAATTCCTGTTCTGGACTGCAATGTACAGTGATTGGAAGGGATGCAAGTAACAGAATGTTTGTGGTAGAGAACATACCTAGGGAGTCTTAGGTTGTGTGGAAGGAGACACTTCGGGTCGTTTAGGGTAGAGCCCAGGATAGTTTTGCTCTGCTTGGTCAAACAAGCCATAAGTTTATTTTGCCCACTCACTATGCTTCCTCCATAAAAACGCATAATTGCACATTTCAGTTTACTTGAGAGTAAACTCAGGAGCATGAATTTATTATAAAATAGTGTTGTATGAGATTCTACATCTATAACTTCTTTAGGAAAGATTTCTAGTGTCTTTGTTGCACCTTAAATTCTCATATGCAAGAAAGTTTGTTACTTTTATTGTTTTGTTTCCAAATACAAATGTTACTATAGTTTAAGCTTCATTTGGGTCAAGCAATGAAAACATCCAAATGCATTTTAATCACTCTTCCTCCCAATCATTCCACTTTAAAAGATTCTGATGCTGAATTGAATTCTATTTCACTTGTCTGAATTGGCAGCATTTTCTGGACCTGGCTTCCACCACTGCTGGTCCTGGGCTTTGGCTCTCTATTTCCCATCAATTCCAAGTCTCCACAGGGTCATTTGGAGCACCAGGAGTGTTGCAAAGGCTCTCTTGCTTGTTCTCAGAATCCCTAGTACTGCTCTTCATCCCTCTCAAAGCCACAAATCAGATGCAGTATTTATGTTGATTTGTGTAGATGTCAGTGCTAAAGCAACTAGTCCAAGTGCACTGCTTGTATTTATGTTTTAAAATGATTCCAATCATGCTTTCTTAGTGAGAAATTCTGTGGCATAAGATTCTCATGGTATTAGATTCTTTTTTTTTTTTTAGATATTTTCTTTATTTACATTTCAAATGCTATCTTGAAAGTTCCCTATACCCTCCCCCCACCCTGCTCCCCCACCTGCCCACTCCCACAAGCCCCTTAACATCTATTTGCATCTCATGTTTTTGTTAATCTTTATCTTCTGAACTTTTTTTTCCCAATATTCCCAATTGTTAGTTGCCAAGGAGAATTTACAGGTGCAATTTATTTAAATTGACTATGTCTTAGCTACAAGATTTTTCTTACTGAGAACATTGAAAAGCTCACAGTCAGCATTCTGACCATTGGGCCACCATTCTTACTTACTATGTGTCCTTGAGACACATTATTTAATAATGTCTATGTTTATTTAGTGGGTGTTGTATAAATTTAATTTATTTATTGCAAACTTTAAGTATTGTTGAATAGAAGTTTTACTTTTGAACATGTGTCTTTATTTAGTTGATATCTGAGATAGCCTATCTTCTGAGCATAATGTTTATGAAAGCTATATTCCCTCTAGAAAACTCCAAAGTAGAAACTTAAAAAAAAAAAAAAACTAATTTTAGTAAAAAATGTCAGATTGTATTGTACTAAATCATATAACTGGACCATTCAAAATGCTGTAATGGATTTGGGGGGGGATTTCTGCCAACATTAACTTGAGAATGTTATAACAACAGTGAACAGAAATGACACCACACTATGGAGGGTATGGGTGTTTGTGTAGTGTGTGTGTGTGTGTGTGTGTGTGTGTGTGTGTGTGTGTGTGTGCATGTGCTTGCATGGACATGAGTTCAAGATGCATTATTGTTTCTATGGTTTTGTTAAGTCAGTTTGTAGCACTGATTGGGCTGGAAGATCTGAAGTATTTTATTAAATATTCCCTAAGAACAAAGGCCTGATTGGTGACAATTCTTCCTTTACCTCTAATCTGTTCCCTCAGTTTTGACCCCATTGATTTGTCCTCCAAACCCTGTAAAAATGAGCAGGTACCTTCAGCAGGCCCTGGTTCTGAGCTCCCTGGCTCAATCTCTGGCCACTAAGCTCTCACTTGCTCTTCCCTGCGTTTTGTTACCTTAGAGTCCTATCAGCTGTGTCACTCTGCTCTGTTACTTCTGAGCTGATGTCTCCTCCTTGGCAGTAACTGCTTTTCATTGACCCACCCCTGCTGACATTGGTGTTCGCCTTGTGACATCATTCCACTACCCTAAACAAGCAAAAACCTCGTTTTGTTTGACCAAACAGAACAAAATTGATCTGGGATTTACTCTAAATCCCCTAAAACATCTCTTTAGACACCACCAACAAGAGCAAACTTTCTGATTCTTTCTAAACAGTTCTACCAGATAAGAAGCAAACATTCAAATATATGAGGATGTGGGGACCATTATCATTCAGTGAACCACAGTCTGTCAGGTGATTGTTCCTCCGCACTTGATGCTCTCTGTCAGTCCTGCAGACATTGAGCCCATGTGCACTTGGGGCAGAATTACAAATAGCTGGGAGGTGTGGGGAAGTGTGGCTGCAGTCTCAACTCAAGGTAAAAAGGAATTCCTTGCCCTCCTTTTCTGTGAGGGGCATTCTGTAGTAATGAGGATCTTTTGTGTAGTTGTAGATGCTCTGGCTAAAATGACAATAACTATTGTTTTTAAAGGATAGTGTTCTTCAACAAGTTTCATTTTTTTCAAAATTATGTTGGTATTCTTTAATTTGCATGTAATATGTATTTTAAAATAATATTGAGTATAACTTTACAAACGGGACATTTTTTTAAAGACCCTAAAAATATTTTAATTTATACCAAGTTAGAGCAAGTTAAAATGATCTTAATTTAAACCCTTGTCCTAAGAACTGAAACTAGCCAGTCAGCATATGAAGGCAATATTTACATATGGTAGATATTATTGTCTTTAAGACTAGAGTCTGGCCTGTGTTTGGAATGCAACTGTGGAAAGGCAGGCAGAATAAAACCTGCTTAAAATAAAATATTTTATGTGAGCTGTAATGATGATTCTATTTTCTCAGACATTTTATTTCCATTCAGAGCTTTTATGCATTTTCTAGTTCAGTCTTAAAGTGTTCTGTGTTTGATGTTATAGGCCATTTGCTGTAGTTACACAATTCAGTTTAGGCAGAGAATTGCAATTTTCTATTCAGTTTATCAACAAATTTTCTATGAACAACTGTCTCTGAAACTACAAAATGTAAGAGTGAATAAAAAAAAGCAAAGAAGGAAGAAGAAGGAAAGAGGATAGATGAATAAAGGGAGAGAGAAGGAAAAGGGAGGGAGGGAGGGAGGAAAGCACTCAAGGAGCAAGGGGAATGAAAAAGATGGAGGAAAAGAAGAAGGGGGTTCCGTGAGAAGGAAGGATAGATCTGGTCATGGAAGGAAGAAAGAACTTTCTTTAGAGAACTAAAATGTATTCCAGGTTTTTATTAAGAAAATTCAGGGTTAGGAAGATACTCAGCTAGCAAATTACAACATGAGGACCTGAGTTTGAGCCCAGAATGCGTGTAACAAAGACTAGCACAGTGCACTTATAAATTAGTAATGACAAACTAGAGATGTTCAAACAGAAAGATCCCTAGAGAGAGCCAAATCTAGGATCTCTAGGCTGAGAATTGGGGTCAAAAGACAAGGTGACTAGTGTCTGAGGTATAGCATTTGAGGTTGTCTTCTGAAAGCATATGCATGCACTACACACAAACACACAATTTGTTGATAAATTAGATAGAAAATTGCAACCTTATGCCTTAACTTAATTGTGTAACTACACACACACACACACACACACACACACACACACACACACAAATAAAGTGAAGCTCACAGAGTGAAATTTCTGCATTTGGACTTCATAATATAAAAGGCAGATGATAAGAAAATCTTGTGCTGTGAAATGACTTATATTGCCCCCAAAGACATGTATTTTTTTTCTTCTTTTTCTTTTTTTTTATTAGATAATTTCTCCATTTACATTTCAAGTGTTATCCAGAAAGTTCCCTATACTCTCCCCCCTCCCGGCCCTGCTCCCCTACCCATCCGCTCCCACATCTTGGCCCTGGCGTTCCCCTGTACTGGGGCATATAAAGTCTGCATGACCAAGGGGCCTCTCTTCCCACTGATGGCCAACTAGGCCATCCTCTTCTATATATGCAGCTAGAGACATGAGCTCAGTGGGTACTAGTTAGTTCATGTTATTCTTCCACCTATAGGGTTGAAGACCCCTTCAGCTCCTTGGGTACTTTCTCTAGTATTTTTAAAGTCTCAATTATCTAGTGTCACTGCAATTAAGCTACAAAGGAGGTTCCTATATAACTAGTGTGTTTTTTGAGGATAGAGAGAAATACAGGACACAATTAGGAAGTAAACATCTGCCAAGATGAGCATCTCATAGAAATTAAACTGGGCCTTGCTTTGATATGTCCCTCTGCATAAACTCAAGAGAGGCACGGACATTGTTGGAGTCTTGTGCTAGTTGCTTGAGCTCTCTCCCTTTCCATTCCTCCCCTACTTCTACTATTTTCTCCTTCTCCCCTCCCCTCCCTCCTTCCCTCCCCTCTCTCCCCCATCTCTCCCCTCCCCTCCCCTCCCCTCTTCTCCCTTTTGTTATTTCCCCACGTCTCTCACTCATATATCGACAGAATAGGTAGCTGTCTATGAAGCAGGAAAAGAGTCCTCATCAGGCTTCAGAATGGTGAGAAATGTTTCTGCCTAGGACTCTGTTATCTGTTTAATCTGCCACTCTCTGTTCTATCATGATAAATTTCCTCCAAATAATTCCAATAGTTCCCTGCTTCTAACTGAATGACATCCTGCTCCTCTACCTCCAGTCACAGCCTTCTTCCTGGGTTATCTGATTCTATCTCTAGTTGGTGTCTCAGCTCTGCACTGGTCAATGTGCCCTTTCATTATTCTGCAGACAGGCAATACTGACTTTTTACTGCAAATTTTTGTGTACTTGCTTCTCAGAGGAAAGTCTTGTCCCCTCTTCACACTTGCTTTGTATATTCAGAATCTCAATTTTCACCTGTTTAGTAAAACTTGCTTGATATTCTAATTGCATTTACTCATCAACATGACTAAACTACAGTTTAACTTCTAAGATTGCTGCATGGATTCCAACTGATGACATTGTCTCTATTCTATTTCTGTATCCCAGAGTACCTAGCTTGATGGTGGGTAGAGGAATGTTGACTAGCAATTATTAATTTTATGAAGCACAAAAATATGGCCAAGGAAAGAAAACAGTTTTATAGTCATTATAAATATTTTAAATTCGTTTTCATAATTAGAGCTAATTTGGTTTCTGAATCTTGCAGAAGGATACCATATCCAGTTATTTCTAAAATGTACTTCATTACAATTTGTTTTATGACTATAAAAATATAAAAGTCTAAAACCATTTAACATATGACAAATAAATTTAACACACACACACACACACACACACACAAATACAAATACTACATTAGATCATCTGACTTTAAGCACTGTCCAAACAGCACAAATTTGACATCAACATCATCCTGTGTGAACTATGGCTGATAAACTTCTGGGTGGTTGATATGTGTCAGAGATAGTGTCTAATGCAAATGAGAATATCAGAAGTATTCCTTTTATGGAGACACAGCTCAAAATGTAAAAATGCATGTAGACATTTGGATGGAGGATGCTATCTGGGAAACAGTTCTTCATTTCCATGCTGGACTATTTTTCAGAATAGTGTATAAAGTAAACATTACAGATTTAGTATCCCATCCTAAGGCAAAAGGCATATTTGAAAGATAAATTTTGTCAAATAAGCACATTTTAGATGTTCTTGTAACAACAAGGGAGCTGGCTGAGCTCTTGTAATGTGTCTCAGGGTTGTAAACATTTCCCTGTCCTCACATCCACATCAGTGTGTTGGGATCCTCAAATGCCCACAATGAAAGCTATTTACAATTTGGAATAATCTCAGCCTCATCAGCACTCGTCCAGTGAAAGTGTGTGATAGTGATTCACTGTCACGTGATCCACTGACATGCATTACAAATTCCAGAAATGGGTTTCTTCCCAATCTATTTTCTCTCTGGGAGGCATCTCTCTGAGCATAATAATTCACATTTCAAAACAATTCACTCTTGCTCTGAAATTCTATCAAGCCTGTGCTGCTTTTTGGTGTAAATGTTTTTTTGTTTTTAATGGAAGTAGATGTTAAACTCTTAAAAGAACAGCACGTTGCACACTGATGAAGATGGTGATGGAAATGTTTTGTCCTAATAATAAAAAGTCTCATACTATATTCTTACCTTTTTGTATCTGAGGACATCTGTCTGTTCAGCTACTGTCATGTGTCTTCAGAAGGGACAGGGAAGTGGAGGAGATGGTTAGGGATTCTCTGTTTATGTGTTTGTTTTTTTCAATACCTCTAGATTGGTGTCCTTTCTCTTGCAGCATATTTTTGTGCAAAAGAGCAAATTAAGTATTTTTAATAGGTTTATCTTAATTAGAAATAATTATATTGTTTCTTCTTTCTTTTGTTTCCCTTTGTTCCCCTCTTCCCATGTCCTCCTAGAAGACGTCAAATCTTTGGCTTCTTTTTCTTCTTTTGATTTTGTTACACGTGTGAATATGTGCCAATTCATGCAATATAGATTCATACACATATAAATACAGCCTGCTAAGTCTATTTAGTGTAACTTACATATATGTAGGATGTCATGCTGACCACTAGGTATTATATAATCAATTAGGAAGCTCTTTGCTAAGGAGTGCTAAGTTTTCCCCTCTCTGCAGTCATGAGTTGCTCTCAGTTCTTTGTATATGCATGGAGCCTAATGAATTTTCCCTCTCAGCATTCACACACTGTGGTGATTTGAATGAAAATATCCCCTATAATTTCATGTATTTGAATGCTTATTCACCAAAAGGTAACAGTATTTGAAATGATTAGAAAGATTATTAAGTGTGGCCTTATTGGAGGAAGTCTACCACTGAGGGTGGACTTTGAGGTTTCAAAAATCCATGGTAGTCCAGGGTCTCTCTTCCTTTGTCTACGATCAGAAATTAGGATGCAGAAATTTCAGCTACTACTCCACTGCCTGCATACATGCTAACATATTCCCCACCATGATGATGATAATAGACTAAAACTTGCATACCATAAGCAAACCTTCAGTTAAATGCTTTCCTCCATAACAGTTGTCTTGGTCTTGCTGCCTCTTCAGAGCAATAGAACAGTTGAGTGCATAGCTGTGTATCACTACCCCTAGTCAATTTCTCTCTCTCTTCTTTTCTCTCCCCTTTCTTGTTGATCTACTTAACCCTCCTCCAATAGTATTTCTTTTCCTCTTTCATGACATACATGTTCTATTTTTCCCTCTTAAATTTAAATCACATATGAGAGAAAACATGTGGTGTGTGCCTTTCTGAGTCTGGCTTGTTTCACTCTCTACGTCCAATCATTTCATGCAAATCTCACAATTTCATTCATATTTACTGATGAAGAAAAATGCATGTATTGCACCTCTGTGTTACCTTGTTTTTATCTATGAGTCTTTGACAGGCTGGTTCCATATCGTGGCTACTGTGGATAGTACAGCAGTCAATATGAATGTACAGTGTAAATTATTTTGATGGCCTCTATTTCATATTTCATTCTATATGGAGAAAAAGATACTTGTGTGACACCTTTATGTTCAAAGTCTTTATGGGTTTTGTTGTTTGTTAAAGTCAATAATTCAAACCTCTTTGAGTGCCTAAAGCCACCCTCAAAATGGCTTAAATCTATAAAAGCTCTGTGTGCTGTATGTTTCTGATAGAGGCAAGTTTAAACTTTTCACTATGACAAAATGTTTATTCTCTCCTTTCTGTTTTGTATACTGATAAGTATAAAATGGTTGATTTTACACATTTATTTCCATCTATATTAAATACCTTGATATGAATATGTTTCATCTAATATTAATGCTACCATTGTAGTTTCTGTGGTCAATAGCTATATTTCCAGTGTTTTTTTGGCAATGCTTCTATATTTTTATGTTTAATGTGTTTTAGTAAATATAGTTTTACTGCAGTCTTGGAATCTGGATTTAAGATCATCTGTGAACGGTGCTGAGGAGATTGCTTGTTTGATGTGAAAGCATGAGGACCTTAATTTGCAACCTTAGAACACATGTAATAAAGCCAGGTGTGACTGCAAAAGCCTATAACCCCAGAATTCGCTGGCAGATGAACCTTGTGAGCTCAGTGACCATCCAGCCTAGCCTAAACAGTGATCTCTATCTTTAGAGAAACCCCAACTCTGGGGGAAAAGACTGAGGGTGACAGAGGCAGAGACCTGATTGTTTTATGCCTTTGACCTTGAAAGGGCAAACACTCAAATCCACATATGCACACTCACCACACATGTACCCATTAATTAGTTAATTAATAATTTAAAATTTATTTTTGCATTTAATTGGAACATTTATTTTGTTTATATTTAATAAAAGTAGTGGGACATTAGAAATGAAGTATACAACTTTAGTTTCTTCCTTTCATCTCAATTGTTCTATAGTCCACTAAATACCATTTTACATTAGTTATATTTTATTTTTCATTTTTACTTAAATTATATTACATAAACAATATGTAAAAGATAATTTAGTAAATATATGAGATCATACATATGTAATTAAGCCATAGAAAGTCTAATTCAAGTGAACGTGTATATATATATATATATTATGCATCATATTTTACTTTAAACCAGTTATGTTAGATACATTTATCTTTCAGTCTTAACTCTTTACTGAATGTTTTCTACTCTGAATGGCCATGCTTCTCCATCAGATAATTATTCAACTGCCCAAAGAACTTTTAAATATGTTATTTATTTTTATGTCAGTGATACTGATGAATTTCTTCTGCCTTTTCTCATTTATTTTTTTTCTAAAATAATTTTTAATTTAATTTAAAATATTTTAGTAGATATGGAATTTAGTAATTGCAATTGTTTTATTTATTTGTTTGTTTGTTTTAGTGCTTTAATTTTCTGCTTTGTGTTTAATGAGAATTTTATTGCTTTTTGGAAGTTAATGTGTTTGGGGCTCTTTTAACTTTCTTTTTAATTGGCTTTTAATAACTTGATTACCTTTGTAAAGACTTTTGTTCATTTGTTCTTGAAATACAAGTCACTGGCTATTATTTGGGAGGAGATAAATAACTCTAAAGACTTTTAAAATGCCATATGGAGACCTACTCCTGTAGGAATTTTCTAAAATATATGCATATATAAAAGCATTTTAAATGGAGTTACTCTATAATGGGGAGAAATGCCTTTCCAAGACAGTATTGGTATAAAATTAAAAGCTCAGTGCCAGATGTTGGACCATATCCAGAAAGTAAACTGCCTCTCCTACCTCAAGCAGCCATGTTTTCTTCTGAATATTTTCAATTGATTCACATTTCAGCCCATGAATAATTTCTTCTATATCTACTATACTGGTAAACCCACAATTTTAATTTTGGCTAGTATATACTTATATACTTAGTTTTGCTTTATTTAGTACCTTAGTTTAACTAATCTGTTAAACTGTTCAATCTTGTCCTAAGTTTTCTTAAACATGCTAATTATAATCATGTTAGTTCTGTCATAACTGTAACTGTGTTTTCTGTTTCTGTATTATCTGCCTTTTTGTTTGATATATTTGGTTTTATCTATTGGTCTCACATGAAGACCAATAATGAGTGTCTCACATGCAACTTTATGTTCTGAGTTTCCTAAATGCAGGTGCTTAAGATTTAAACATTTTAGAGGGATCCAGAAATGGAAATTATTCTTGTGTATCCTGGGGAGTTAGCAATTGGAAGGAAACCAAAGACTTCCTCTAGATTCCACCCCCAGAGACTCCTAAATCTCAAAGCACCCTCTACATCAAGGACACTGAGAACACTTCTACCTAAGATAGCACAACCATAGGCAGTTAGACAATGCAGGTTTTACTTTCAAATTAACAAGTGACCTCAAGGAGAAAAGTGGTACCCAATATTTCTTTTTCCTTTCTCATTAGACCTCGATTCTTTCCCATGACTTTGGAAGGCTACCTTGGTAGTTTTATTAGAGAGAAGCATGATATAGAAATAAGTGGGTTTTATCTGTAGTGTGAGGTGGTGGTGAGAGACCTTAGAATGCTAAATGACAGCTTCTGAACCACACCTTAGGCTAGAGAAGCGAGGATGCACAACTTCCCAATTCCCTGGAAGACACATGTCCTCCTCAGGGTCACTCCTGATTTGTCTTGCTGAAAAGTCTGTACATCTATAACATTTACATCAGTCCTTCTTCCTTTATAAAATTTAATAACTCAAGACTAAAAAGCATGTTAATTGAACACAGTGCAGAGAGTTTCAGAGGGCTACCTTGTTGAATAAGGGCCTTTCTCAAGTTCTGCTGTTAAAAACAAAACATTTGCCATGTTTACTTTACTACCTCAAAGCTTGTTAAATGTTCCGCTTGAAGTGTTTGTGTGCAGTAATGGAGGTTTTTGTCTGAAAAATCCTTCTGCAGCACATACTGTTTTAGTTAACTTTAACTTACATTTCTATAAAGTTAGCACATCTCATTTATGAAAGAAAAGTCCTAAGTAATTAACACCCGCTGTTTGTGAAAGGTGTTACTGTAGAACATGTCTTACATCACTAAGTTAGATTTACTCACTTTTCCTTTGTACCTGCCCCCTAGCAAGCTTTAGGTCAAGCATGGATATAGTATCATTGTACCTGAGAATCTTCTAGGTCAAAAGTCTGGAGACATGCTTCCTTCGGAAGTTCTAGTATTAATTACACAGCTTGGAATATACTATGGCAATAAAATCACAGTCTAATGCCTAGATAAAAAGTATTTATTCAGACAGTTTTCCTAAATGGAAGAATTGTGTCATATTTTCTATAATCAGACAGATCATCTTGAGTTGATTTTTTTCCAGGAAGACAAGTATTCTATTCCTGTGTGATATCTTGATGAGGTAAAGATATTTTGTCATTTAAAACTGAGAGAAAAGAAAAGAGGTTGTATTTGAGTTCTCAGATGGAGAGGCTCGATATAGGTTTTCCGTGTAATTCTTGTGCAGAGTGATATTACTGAAGCCAGAATTTCTTTCTTGGGGGGGGGGGGTGACTGTAATTCTGATTCCTCTAAGCAAGTTTCACAGACTTTAGAGGTTTCTGAAAAGTCACATATCTGTGAATACAGGTGATCTGAGAGCAAGTTGAGCCAGCTGGATGACCAGCAGACAAAGCCTATGTCTTCCATCTCTGGCTGTGGCAACAAGTACATTGATGTTGACCTTTAGTGGGGCACAGGAGCTGAGCTGAGGTTCAGAGTGCAAATCTCAGAGGTGTGAGAGGTTGCTAAGAGTTTTAGACACCCATGGACTACTAAGCTTTTTGATGTTAAAAAAAAAACTACATTGCTAAGGGGTAGCTAAACAGTTACAGAAACTAAGGGTAGAGTCTCCCAGAAGCTAAGACTATGACAAATGGACTGATATCAGGAAGGTAAGAGATGGCAGGAAGATGAGAAGAGTCTAAAGTGGCAGCTGAGACAATGAAGATGGAAAAGCCTGATCAATACAAGATTCAAAGTACTTGTCAGGGGTTAAGGACCTGAGAGTCCTGCATACCCAGCTGAGGGCCTGCCACCATGAACCCTGAGTGTTAGCACTATGGAATTTTGCAGCACTAAGCTTCTATCTTGGTCACTTAGAACATTGAGCTTCCATATTGGAAGTTCAAAGATGCAAGCGTAACTTTTTTTTAGGCACAGGCACAAGATCCTGGGTTTAAAAGCCAAGCTTGAAAATCTGGAGATTCAGCTGCCCATTGCCTACCAAAAATGTGCAAACCCATCCTTCTGAAAACTGAATAAGTTATTTTAGTTTATTCTATCTTCCTGTGCCTTATAAATTATGCTGTAGGTACTGGTTAGTTCATATTGTTGTTCCACCTATAGGGTTGCAGACCCCTTCAGATCCTTGAGTACTTTCTCTAGCTCTTC
The DNA here is from genome assembly GCA_902729485.2 of Mus minutoides. Classification (NCBI taxonomy): domain Eukaryota; kingdom Metazoa; phylum Chordata; class Mammalia; order Rodentia; family Muridae; genus Mus; species Mus minutoides. The sequence goes on from CACVCL010020918.1 coordinate 65,870, forward strand.
CACTGGGGTCCCTGCATATGTAACAGAAGATGGCCTAGTCAGCAGCAGTCATTGGGGAGAGAGGCCCCTTGGTCTTGCAAACTTTATATGCCCCAGTACAGGGGAAGGCCAGGGCCAAGAAGTGGGAGTGGGTGGGTAGGGGAATAGGGCAGGGGGAGGGCATAGGAAACTTTTGGGATAGCATTTGAAATGTAAATAAAGAAAATATCTAATAAAAAATAAAATAAATAAATTGTGCTGTAAAGTGGAAAGACAGATGTCTGTGACTGTGCCGCATTTATTTGTGAAGATTGAATGAGTGGGTTTTATTAGCACTATGATTACTAATATTAACTACTTTGCTTTTTACCTAATTGTGTGAAATATGAGTGTTAAAGAAAAAACAGTACAAATTATCTATCTTCAGAAGACAGAAGGTACAATTATGTTTATCTTTTTGTTTCAAATGTATGTGTGTATGTATGTGTGTGTATATATATATATACACATTCACACACATACACACACACACACACACACACACACACACACACACACATATATATATATATATATATATATATATATATATATATATATATATATATACATACATACATACATACATACAAACACATATACATACCACTGCTTTTATAGTACAGAGGGACTGTGTCAACATAGTAGAGAGGAAATGAAGTTATAATTTATGTTTGATCTAAATGAAGTTATAGTTTATGGTTGATCTAAGTATGCCAATGATACTAATGTATACTTTTCTGAAGGGTTATTTTTCTGTAATAAAAGGTGCCATGACCATCCAGAAGTAATACTCTTGAGAAATGTATTTGTCACTAAAAACAAAGGAGGTCAAATGATTTTCTTGGATGTTGTAGTCACAATAAATATCTACTGTCACGCAGATTGAAGCAGAAGAAATCTACTGTCACTTCTGTTATTGGAAAACTGTCTGTCTCTTTTTTAGCTCCCTCCCCTAAGAGCCCTTCAGTGGAGAATTGCCTTAGACAACTCAATTTGCAGAAGAGCCAAAGGTGTTTAAGGCAAAGAGCTGTCTCCAAGAATGTCATCCTATTGTTATTTAGTTCAAATTGGGGACTGACTGCTTGAAACCACTTACAAGCTCATTTCTTTGCTCGGTAATCTGAATACCACAATTCAGTCTGATTTATTATTTTTGATGAAAATATTCCCAAGTCATCAGGGCATTATATTAACTTAGTAAAAAAAAAATGAATGTTTTCACAAGGATATCAAATAATGTCTTACAGGGTATCAGAGGTTGAAAATATTTTCAGGCACATTCTGCATAAATAGTAATAACCAAATACTAAAAAGATTTCAGAAAGCACTCCTTTCATGTGTGAGGTGGTTGTTTGATAATATGTTTTGAGATCAACTCCCTCGCAGCATAACAAGCTAGTTATTTTATCAGTGTGATTTGATGGGACTGCTTTTTATGAGTAATATGTTGGAGATATAGGAATGACCACTTTAATAAACATGAAACTTATTCAGTTTAGTTTTTGCCTAAGGGTACTAATAAGAATTTCAAAGTTAGTTTTATAGAAATAACATTGTACAATGTTAAAAAAAAAAGACAAAGTAGTTTTATAGATCTGTTTTATATGCAAAAAAGATATAACCCATTGTAAAAACATGCAAAACAGGATGGATATTATAAACATCTAGATAACCAGAAATTTGAGAGTCAGAACTCTGTTTATATTGCAACTAGGACATGGACGTGTGGGTTGAAAAAGTGGAATATTAAATATATAATTGTAATCTATCAAAATCAAATAATTATTACTCTACCAGCAAATACCTATTGGAACTCAGTCCATGAATGGCGCCATGTGCTTAGAATATTGAGAGCTTGTGAGAATCCTAAAAGAAAATGAGACAAGAGCCAGGTAACCTCTCTTTCTCTAAAACATAGTTTATTCTTGGAATGTTCTTTCCTAACCCCTCTGAGTGCATTTTGGGAGTAAGTTTACTTCTTTATCTCACTACCCAGATTATGTTTCTTTCTTTTATTGAAAATATTCTTTTCTCATACAATAGATCCTGATATACAATATAAAATGTATTAAAGCTCCCCTGCCTCTGCTCTTTTCTTTTCCTCTCTACCTGGCCTCCACTCCATCTTTCTGACTCCTATTAAAAAAAAGCAAGATTCTAAGAGATAACAACTAAACATGACAAGCTAAAATATAATAAGACAAAGCAAAATTTATCATATTGAAGTTGAAGATAACAACCCAACATGAACAAAGGAATCCTGAGAGCAGTGAAAAGAGTCAGAGAGCCACTTATTCTCACAGCGAGGCGTCCCATAAACATACCAAGCTAATAGCTGTAATACATAGACAGAGGACCTAAGGAAGACTCATTTGGGCTCACTATTTTAGTCTCATTCACTTCAAGGTGCAGTGCATGCTTATGTACCCTGCTTAGTTGATTCAGAAGACCCTCTGATGATGTTTTCAAGCATGTGTTGTCCTCAAGGCTGTGGAAGACCTAAACCATGTGAACATGGCTTACCCTTGTGACTGTATACAGGCTGAACTCAAGTGACCTTACCTGACACTTAGAACACCCCGATAATATAAATTGTCTGATGCCCTGGATAAAGTTAGTTATTGTGTGAGCTTTTAGTTTGCCTTGAATTTTTTTAGGATCCTCTCTCCCAGGTTCACATCACCAAGTAGAGCTGTAACAATACCAAACAGAGACTACTGGAAGTAAATGTCTAAAATATAACAAGTGATTTTCTTTCTTTGTTTATTTACATTTCTGGCCTCCCTTCCCACCCCATCTTTCTCTTTCCTCTCTCCCATCCTTTCTTTATTATTCCTTCCCTTTAAAATGTGGTTTTAGGAAAAAAGAAAACCTACAAACAGGTGTTTATGTGGATGTATGTGTATGCCTATGGCGACAAGTAGCATAATATTAACCCCCGGCTCTGACTGCAAAAATCATCTCTAATGAAAATTCTTGAAGCTGAATAGATGATGTATAAGAGTGCTGGCTGCTCTTCCAGAGGCTCTGGGTTTGATACCCAGCTCGTTATATTGCTGCCTCTTATTTATATCTTTTTAATATTTTTACTTAATTTTCTTTATACAATTATTTTTGATTTTGAGTTTGTCCCCCATATCTTCCTAGATTCTCCACATCTACATACCCACCTAAATTTCTGTTCTTTTCTTTTGTTCTCTCTTTCTCAAATAAAAAAACAGAGAAACAGACAAAAACTGCCAAAATAAAACAAAATCTAACAAAAACTCACCAAAAATAGTAATGGAGTATATTTTGTATTTACTAACTACTCCTAGCCATGGGGCCTGCGTGGTGGCAGTATAGTTGATATATATATATATTTGACAGACAAGGACAGAAAAGGGTGTACATGGATGACACGGAGGTGAGGAGAAACTGTAAGCAGTAGATGGAAGGAAATCATAATCAGACTATATTGTTTAAAATAATTATGTTCAGTAAAAGAAAAAAAAAACTTTGTCTATCTTCTTATACCTTTAAGTAAAATTGACAAAGTAAAATAAATCCTAAAACTAAACAACTGCTTCCTCTGTTAATAAAATACAGTTTGTCCATTATTCTTCTTGAATTGAGTTTCATGTAGCCATGATATCCTCAAGATTATCATGTAGCTGAGTATGATATTGAACATAAGGTTATCCTGAGTTCTTGTCTTATTGCTGAGGACTGGATGATTGTGCATGAGGCTTTTAGTGCTAAGCATTAAATGCATTCTAATCATTATGTTTCCATTGCTTTTGCCAAGAAAATGCTCTACATGCCAAAAATAATTCATGAGACTTAAGGCATGGAATTGTCTTAATTTGATTTCTTTGCCCGCTGTGTGTGTGTGTGTGTGTGTGTGTGTGTGTGTGTGTGTAGTGTAGAGGACAGCGGTTACTAGCATGTGTCTTCTGTGATCACCCTTCACTATATATATTGTGCAGTCTTCCACTTGAACCTACGTCTTGGTGAGCTTAGGATCTACACCATCTGATTTCACTGTGGATCCTTTCTCTCTGCTATTCATTCACCAGAATTTCAGGGGAAAGATGATATCACACTCTGGCAGAATTTATGTGGGCTTTAAGATACAAACACTAGCTCTCGCCCTGGTGATGCAAAACCCTGTAATTGACTGAGCCATCTCCACAGCCCTCTAATTTAATTGATTTAGTGGTTTAGGCATGCTTCCATTAGTTTGTTATAAGCTCTGGAATTCTCTTTTCTGTCCCTTTGTCTCAATATTATGAGATTATATCCAAGGTAGGCATAACCAGGCAAGATAGTGCTGTTACGTCGGTACAGACAGTGCAGGATGTCAGATCTCAGTAACAGTAATCTAGTCTGATCTTCCATTGATCTTTATAAGCAGCATGCTAATGAAACTAGAACTCTGTGTATCTAGAATCTAGCTTACCTAATTGACCTGGTGATGCTGTCACTCTTTTTAACTTATATTTCTACCATTCCATGTAGGGGCCTCATGTGATGATGGTAATGTTCGGGATGCAGCTCATCTCACTGGCCACCCAGTGTACGAAAGAACACAACTGAGCTCATACCCTCATCTGTGCTTTTTTCCCAGGACACTGTTGTCCTAATTCCCAAGCCAATAGACCAGCTAGCATCATCTCAGGTGGCTGTGTTGATAAAAAGGGGCTTTGGAGAACAGTGGACGGCCCATCAAGCCTCATTGCTTTTTTATTCAATGATTTAAGTAAATTCCCAGAATTTAGTGACTACACAGATGTTAAGATGGAGTTTTGTTTTATTGACTCATAAATACTTGCACATTTGTAGTAAAATTTAATTATAAAATTTGGGAGCATTTTGGCTCTTATACTATAGCTTGGTAACAAAATATGCTGCTATCTTGAATTAGATTTGAATATGAAATCATGATGGATGGCCATATTTTCTGATGGCAGTAATATTTCTCCAAGTTAAGCCCTATGCTAAATCCATAATACTGATTATCATTACACCACAGTAATTTCTGACTAGTTGCTAAATATCCTCATTTTGAAAAATAAAACTTTTAGCTCAAATTAAGTATTTCTCCAATGAAAATGACTTTAAAATGGATAAGCTACTTAAATTGCTTTGCGGACAATCCCTTTTTATTAACCTAAAACTTCTTTTTGCTATAATGATTATGCTTTCATTTTAAAATGGTTTAAAAGAAAATAGCTTACTCATTTGAATTAAGATAAAAGTTATATATACCTAAAATGCAAAATTAGGGACTTACTAAGATTAATAAAAAAAAAAAATGTGTTTCAAAAAGTGGATTCTGTTGCTGCGAGAAGTTGTCATGACCAAAAGGAAGAAGGATTTCACCTACACTTCCAGATGACCATCCATCCCTGAGGGAAATCACTATAGACATGGAAGCAGAGCAGGTACCCGGAGGCAGGAACTGATGCAGAGGCCATAGAATAGTGCTGCCTAAACGCGTTCTCATCATGCCTTGCTCAGCCTGCTTTCTTATAGCATCCAGAACCAACATCTCAAATGCAGTGTTTCATGCAGTGTGCTAGACCATCCTATATCAGTTATTAGTAAAGAAAATACCCACCATAGAATAGCCTACAGACCAATCTGATGGGGGAATTTATTCAGGTAAGATTCCCTCTTCTCTTGTCTAGATTGGAGTCAAGTTTACACAAACCAAGCAGCATAGGTTTTCTGTCTTATATTTACCTGAAATTGACAAGTGAGCCATATCCCATTGACTGAATCACGCATGAAGTAATCATTGCTATTTTCTTTCAATCTTGTCCATTAACTTGTTTCAAATCCTTCTAAGGTTAGCAGCAATCACAGAAAGAAATTTTCTCAGAGACTCCAGTGTACTATGTTTTGTTTTACTTGCTCTTAAGGGAATACTTGAGTTTGATTGATTTCTGTATTACTTCAAATTAGTAACTTCACATCACTTTTCATATTTTAAAATAATATGCCATTGTCAACAAGTGTTCTGTACTCTGGAAAAGAATAATGAAGAAGAAAATCAGAGAGAATGAAGTTTCAAATATGATCCCTGTGGCTACTTTGAAGTGTTGCAGTGATACACTCTGTCACTGTAGATGTCGATCAGAAAGGGAGTGAGCAGCCCTGCCACAGTCTGAATGATGTGCTGTCTGTGAATATCCTTGATCAAGAGATCAAAAAAAAAAAAAAAAAGTGAGTGTTATTACTATATTTAGGTTTCCACAATTCCTCAACTGGCAAAATTCAACCAGATTCTTTGGTAGGATATAACTGAAATGGTCTCCAGTACAGTTCTTGACAACATCTTTGTCCCTATCTGAGACTTTACAGGCTGGACTGTCCCAATTTCTCTTAAGATTCTTTTTTTTTTCTTCTTCTTCAATAATTTATTTTTTATTCAGTTTACATTCCTATTATATTTCTCTCCCTCCTCTCCTCCCAGTCACAACTTTAAAGTCCCTCCAACAAGCTTCCTACCCTCCCTCATTCTCTGAAGACGAGGAGAAGTCCCCTTTGGTACCACCTCACCCTGGAACATCTAGTCCCAACAGGAATAGGT
>CACVCL010020923.1:0-72185 GCA_902729485.2 Mus minutoides
GCCTGTGGCTACCTCAGCAGATAGGATGCCAGAATAATGCTGTATAGTATCTGAGGAAGACTCACAGAGGAGCAGAGAGTTTTCAGGAAAATGATCTCTTGTGGATCCTTGAGCCATGGCAGGTTTCAATTGGATCCTTGGAGTCAACATGCCAGAAAGACCATATATCCATCAAAAGAATGTTATGTCAACCTTCAAGCTTCCTTCCCTCCTAACAGAGAAGCCATCTTGGACCCCCAAAGCTGCACAAAGGGTGGACATCACAGAGTGAGCTGTCATAGATAGATCAGAAATCCTTGCCACCCTAATCTGTGACTGTCAGAGGTTGGTGTGTAACAAAATGCTTAATTTGGGTATGTGTTTTGTTTGGCAGCAATAGACTGTCTTCTGGTGTCCAATCTCATATCTGACAGATAATCTTCTTTATGTGCATTTTAACTCTGGATGCGCTGCTTGGGTGTTAAGAGGAGATTTGAGAAAATAGAAAATCTGTTGCTCTGATTTTCCTGTCACAAAGTTCTCATATATATATATATATATATATATATATATATATATATATATATATATATATATATATAAAACTATCAACAGTTTTGATAAGGCACAGATGGTACACCATCTCAATCTGCTGATGACCTAAAGCTTTGTAGGGCTGGAAGGTGATACTACACAGTAGAACATAAAATAAATCTAATACAATGAGCCTGCCAAGAAAAGTAGTCAAAAACCTTCATTGGGTGATTTATTGGCTTCAGAGATCATCATTATTACTATAGAACATGCATGAATTATGTTACCGAATCCTATAGTAATGATTGAAAATGCAAAGTATGATTTCTTGGATTTAGTAATGAGCAATAAGTATTAATTGATGAGGGAAATATACTGACTCTTCTGAAACAACAGAAATTATGTTAACTAATAGAAATCTAAATTGTTAATAAATGTTATCATTTACAGACATATTATATAATACATGTGTAAAATCTTTTAAAGTATTTATTTCCATTTAAAAGAAAGCTAATTGTCAGAAAAATAGAGAACTATTCACAGTTGAAAGAATTTTCATAAATAGGAAATACACTAGCAAGAAGAAAGTCATAGACTCAATACACTCCTTTGGTGGTTTGAGTGAGAATGGCCACACAGGTTCACATATTTGAACAAATGGTTTTCAGCTTGTGAACTGTTTAGAAAGTTCTAGAAGGTGTGGCCGTGTCGGAGAAGATGTGTCACTGCAGTGGGCTTCGAGGTTTCAAAATGTCATGACCGAAAAACCGATGACCACTGGGTGACCCACCTAATTCCAGGAACTGGCTCACCACAATCTTGACCCACCCAGGCTCCTGACTCATTGTGTAAGGGACCAAGAATGTTTGCCAAAGATAGCCTGTAACGTTTCCATAAGAGGTGAGCTGTAATTCGTCATCCCCATTCTTATAATGTTTACTCAGCTTCCCCATTCTTTGTGGTCTTATCCTCCCCCTTCTTCATAGTTTTTTTTTTTCCTTTAAAAGCCCTCAACTGCAACTGCTGAGGGTCGATTTCCTCTGCCCCTGTGCGGGTTATAAGCTCTTCCTCAGCATACTGATTCCTGAATAAACCCCATGCAATATTGCATCAAGAACGGTCTCTCTGGAGTTATTGGGGTGTCGGCTCATCCTGAGACTTGAGCGAGCGTCTCCCTGAAATGGGAGTCTTTCAATAGAGCAGTAACTAAAACAGACTCCAAGGGATAAACTGCTCCTATGGTTCTAATGTGGTAAAAAGGCAAAACTCTGGGTCTCTAGAAGTTTGTATTTCCAAGTAGGGACATATCATAACACCAACAGTTATGAGAAAAAATAAAGAGCAATGGGAAAAATAAAATTTAATCTGTGGTAAATAGATGTTCTCCCCTGTCTCTTTGAAAATACAAAATGTTCTCAGAAGTGGTACCTATACTTTTCTAGAGAGATAAAGAAGCTTAGCTACAATATAAGTGGGCAGAAAATGAGAACAACATAGAGGTCCAGACCACACATCATCATCATACTAAGGCAGCATAGCAGAGGAAACTTGGTTAACAAATGTGTAAGGGAAGAATAAAAGAAACAGAGAACAGACAGGTAAGTCCATGCAGCAGTTGATAGGAGGCAGTGGGTAATTGAGAGTTTGGGTTACAAAGAATTTTGTTGGTTGAAGAAGGGGTTTGCATTTTCTCCATAGAGCTGTGGTGTGGAAACTAAAAGGGTGCTGGGGTAAGAGTGGGGAGGGAGGATAGCCCACGTCCTACCATAGTTCCTCCTATGCTCTGGGCAGGCAGATGTGGAAGGGCTGCCAAATGCTTTCCACTCAGCCTTGGGTGGGCATCTAAGCCTTTGACCCCACTCGACAGGGGGTAGAAAAGGGGCAGCCCCCCAAACCAAAAGGGGCCCCAGAGTTACACCCTGTAGCCTGGGATTATGGGAGAGAGGGCTGAGGGAAGAGAGGTGCCCACACAGGTAAGAATGAGTGCAGCAGACTTTTGCTGGAGCACAGGAAGGCCTTCCATTGGGAGATTAGAAATGGCTCATTAGGAAAAAGCCTATCCCATCCTCCAAGTGCAGTGGGCCTTAATGAACAGAGACTGTCTATGGTTTTAGAGCTTTAATATAAAAAGGCAGGGAGAAAGAGAGAAGGTAGAAAAGAGAGAGACTGGCCATGGCCAAGAGGAAAGAAAGGGGGAAGAAGAGGGAGAAAAGAAAGGCTAGAGAATAAGAGGGAGAGAGAGGAAGAGAGAGGAGAGAAGACAAAGAGAGAGGAAGGAGGAGGGAGAGAGCAAGGTGGGGCCAAGCAGCCCCTCTTAAAGTTTGATGTTATCTTTTCTGTTGCTAGGTAACCAGGGAGGAGTTTAGCCTGAAGGTCAAAAGCTTGGGGCATTGTCTATGTGAATACTAATTACCATGCTTTTCCTGTAGAGGCTGTGGGAGGTGGTAACTTCAACAGGAGCTAGAGTTCCAGGAGCATGAGGGAACACCTACCATGCCATGTAGGTGAATTATCACCACCAGGTCCCAGAGTTCAGACCTCAGCTCAACTGGAAACCAGACTGTGCATAGCCCAATGCCCCACACTGTGGCAAGCTGAGAAGGAATGTAATCAGTATCCATAAGCAGTGAGATATGCTCCTAGAGTCAGATGTTGCCAACAAGTAAAGTTGCCTTAGTTTCAGGCTCCTTTTGTTCCCCTCTGTGGTCAGGCATCCAGTGAGCCTCTGTCCTGGGAGCTAGCTCAGAGCAATGCTTCTTGAGGTGTGACAAGAGGGATTGGTTAAGGGAAGCTCCTACTGGAACTGAGAAGTGACTAGCCATGATATTAAAAGATTATTTGGATGTATAAAGATGCCTTTAGGTAACTGAAGAAATTAATAACCTCAATTGTCAAAACAGTCTTTTACCTTTTCTAATAAGCAGGATATTACAGTTCCTCTGAGAAATATCCTTCAACTAATAAAAATACCACTAAAGGAGGAAGATGATAAAAGATTATTTACTTGTTTGTGTTCATTTTTAGAGGTTTGGTACATAGTCTTGATTAGCCTCGAATTCAGTATGGAGTCAAGAATGGCCTGAAATTGATTCTCATGCTCTGGCACCCTAAGTGCTGAGATTGTATGAGTTTATCACCATGCCGACCTCTAGTCACTTTAATTAACAAAAAAAGAAATAAAAGTACAAAACAACCAATAGTCATCATACACACAAGCATGCATGAAGCTTGTGAAATATTAAATAAACTAAAAAATATTGATATAGCTATCTGGTCTAGTTCAAGAAAATTGGTTTGAAATACATTGAAGCTAAGGATACAGGGGACAGAACTCAAAATGACTAATGAAGGATCGTATTAACTATAATTATCCAAAGGAATATGGCAAGCTAATTAGATGTCCAGAAGTTTATTTACATGCCACTGCTCCTTGTAACAAATGAATGAAAATAGAAAGAAGTCATTAGAGAAAAAAAAACCTCAATGTTTGTTTCACTGTATCCTCAGTTGTGGAGCACAGCAATTTCTTCCAGCAAGGAATGAACACAAGTGTGCTAAGTTCTACACAAATATTATGAGTGGATTTCAGAATCTCTGGGTTCTAGTCTTGTCTTTGGCCTTAGGTAAATTACACTGTGATACTATAAAGATAAAGTTGATACCTTATGTCCAATGAATTTTGCAAATACTATGTGAATAGAAAATAATTCTCTATTTGCATTCATCTAAACTGAAGAGAATATTAACACTTTTATCAATCAAAAATTATATATATACATATACATATACATATACATATACATATACATATACATATACATATACATATACATATACATATACAAATAAACATATGGGGCAAAATTTATATTTTTAGTAGAGATTCAAATCTTATTGGTTCTCTCTCAAATCCTGTACAATGACATGGTTTACCATCCAGAACAGGGATGAGTCAGAGCAGAGTTTTGACAAGTAGATCCCTATTCAAACATCTGTGAACGAGCCTGTATTGCAGCTTTCCTACCCACCTCCCACATATTCATTAAATAATAGATAATATACTTAATTAGCCTAATGGCTGATTAATCGCTCTTACTTATAAGTCGACAGGACTACATACACTGATGTCACTGTTTAAGAACCACAAAAAGGTGCTACCTTAAAAGCAATTAAACCTTTAACTAAATGTTGCCAGACAGAACATGGTAGTATCCATTACTTAAACTACATTTCCATTCTTCAAATTTTAACAACCTCAAGTTAAATGGTTCTGCAATGAGTCAATTTATTGTACTTAGAGTCAAATTATTGTACTTAGAGTCAGGCTGTGATCTAGTCTCAACTAAACATTTTCTGAGGATCGCTGTGTTGTCATGGAGGCCAATGGTTAAAATTGTGTTTGTTGGGTTTTTTTTCCCATTTGTTTGGTTTTGGTTTTGTTTGTTTGTTTGATCTATTTAGTTGTTTTATTCAATTTACATACTAACCACTGTCTTCTCCCAAAGTCCCTGTCACCACCCCTTTTTCTCCTCTGTGAGAGTGAAGTTCTACTCTATTGGGTATCCCTCCCACCCTGGTACATCATTTCTTTGCAGGGCTAAGCGCTTCTTTTCCCACTGAGACATTCGAGTGGAGTTAGAGGAACTGAACCCAGAGACAAGGAACAACTTTAGGGATAGACCCCTGCTCCAGTTGTTCCCGACCAACAGGAAGAACAAGCTACACTTCTGCTATGCATGGGTATGGTGCCTAAGTCCAGCCCACGTATGCACCTTGGTTGATGGTTCAGTCACTGAGAACCCCCAAGAGCCCAGGTTAGTTGACACTGTTGGTCTTACTGCAGAGTTCCTATCTCCTTTGGGGCTCTCAATCATTCTGGTACTCTTCCATACATGTCTGTAAGCTCCATCTCATGTTTAGGTGTAGGTCTCTGCATCTGTCTCAGTCAGCTGCTGGGTGGAGCCTCTCTGAGGACAGCCATACTAGGCTCCTGTTAGCATGCAGGAGATTCATTAATAGTGTCAAGGATTGGTGCTTGGCATGAATTGGCCACTAGTTGGGCCAGTTATTGCTTGGCCCTTCCCTCAGGCTCTGTTCTATGCCCTGTTCCTGCATTTCTTGTAAGCAGGATAAATATTGAGTCAACAGTTTTGTGGGTGGGTTGATGTCCCTATCTTATCACTGAAATTCCTGCCTGGCTACAGGAGGTGGTCTATGCAGGTTCCATATGCCCACTGCTGTTAGTCTCTGCTAATGTCACCCCCATTGGTTCCAGAGATCATTGCCTATCGATAGGTCCCTGGCATGTCCTCCAGATACACCCCCCATGCCCATGCCTACCAGCTCCAGATTTCTATTCATTCTTATGGCCAACTGGCCATTTTACCATCTTCCCTGTCTCTCCCAACACCTGATCCTGAAACCACTGCCATTCCCTCCCCATCCTCTCTCATGCCCAGTTCCCTCCCTCCATCTGCCTTCTATGACTATTTGATAGTGCCTTCCTTTTTGTTAAGTTTCCTTGGGTCTGTGGAGTGTAGAATGGGTATTCTGTATTTTATAGCTAATAAACACTTATGAGTATATACCATGCATATCTTTTGGGGTCTGGGTTACATCACTTAGGATAATATTTTCAAGTTCTAAATATTTGTCTATAAAATTTATGATGCCTTTGGTTATAACAGCTGAATAGTAATGTGCAGGTATGCCACATTTTTTATCCATTCTTCAGTCGAGGGACATCTAGGTTGTTCTCAATTTCTGAATATTACAAATGAAGCTCTTATGAACATAGTTGAGCAAATGTCCCTTTTGCATAGTGGAGCATCTTTTGAATATATGCCCAGGAGTAGTATAGCCAGGTCTTGAGGTAGAACTATTTCCAGTTTTCTGAAGAACAGCCAAATTGATTTCCAAAGGTTGTAGAAGTTTGCACTCCCACCAGTTACGAAGGAGGGTTTGCTTGCTCCACAATTTTTCCAGCATGTGCTATCACCTGAGTTTTTTTTTTATCTTAATAATTCTAACAGGTGTAAGATAGAATCTCAGGGTTATTTTGATTTACATTTCCCTGATTACTAAAGACTTTTAACAATTCTTTAAGTATTTCTTATCCTCTGTTAAGAATTCTCTAACTCTGAACCTCATTTTTAAATTGGGTTATTTGGGTTGTCAGTGTCTAACTTCTTGAGTTCTTTATAAAGTTTGGATATTAGACCTCTGTCAGGGTTGGTGAAGATTCTTTTCCAACCTGTAGTCTTCAAATTTTTCCTATTGACAGTGTCCTGTGCCTTAGGGAATCATTTCAAGTTTGTGAGATTCCATTTATCAATTATTCACCTTAAAGCCTGAGCCATTGGTATTCTATTCAGGAAGTTGTCTTCTGTACCAATGAGTTCCCACTTCCTATTCTATTAGACTTAATGTATCCGGTTTCACACTGAAGACTTTGATCCACTTGGACTTTAGTTTTGTGCAGGGTGATAGATATGGATTCTGCTACACGAAGATAGCCAGTTAGACTGGCATCATTTGCTCAATATGCTTTCTTTTTTCCATTCTATGTTTTTAACTTCTTAGTTAAAAATCAAGTGTCCATAGGTTGATGGGTTTATTTCTAGGTCTTCAGGTCTATTCCATTGATCGACCTGCTGTCTCTGTACCAATATAATGTGGTTGTAATGACTATTTCTCTGTAATATGGCTTGAGGTTAAAGATGGTGATAACTAACTCCAGAAGTTCTTTTTCTGTTCAGGATTGTTTTTGCTATCCTGAGATTGTTGTTTTCCCATATGAAGTTGAGAATTTTTCTCAGTGTCTGTAAAGACTTGTGTTGGAATTTTGATGCGAATTGCATTGAATCTATAAATTGCTTTGGTAAGATAGCGATTTCACTATCTTAATCCTATGGATTCATAAGCATGGGAGACCTTCTATCTTCTGACATCTTCCTCAATTTCCCTCTTTAGAGATGTGATGTTTTCATCATGAAAGTTTTTTATTTGTTTGGTTAGAGTTCAACCAAGATATTTTATATTGTTCATGACTATTAGAAAGGGTATTGTTTTCCTATTTCTTTCTCAGAATGTTTATCATTTGTATAAAGAAGGGTTACTGATTTTTTTTATAGTTAATTCTATATCCAGCCACTTTGATGAAGGTGTTTATCAGCTATAGGAGATTTCTGGTTGAATTTTTGGGATTATTTTTGTATACAATCATATCATATCTGTAAATAATGATACTTTGGGGGCTGGAGAGATAGCTCAGCGGTTAAGAGCACTGACTGCTCTTCCAAAGGCCCTGAGTTCAAATCCCAGCAACCATATGGTGGTTCACTACCATCCGTAATGAGATCTGACACCCTCGTCTGGTGTGTCTGAAGACAGCTACAGTGTACTTACATATAACAATAAATAATTAAAAAAATAATGATACTTTGACTTTGACAATAAGTTGTCTTATTTCTGTAGCTAGAACTTCAAATACTATATTGAATAAACAGGGAAAAAGTGAACAGATGTCAATATGGTAGATTACTTTGATGAATATTTTTATATTGAACCATTCCTGCATTTCTGGGATGAAGCCTACTTGATCATGTTGGATGATTTTTTTGTCAAGGATCAGCTTCTGCTTGGTCAGGTGTCCTGATAATGGACTATTTAGTCTAAGTTTTCTAGGTTGGCACATGTGGGTTTATTTTTTTAGAAGTTCCAAGATATCCGTCCAGGTACTTCTAGGTGGTATTCTATATTCTTATATGTTTATAGAACTTTCTTTCTTTAGGATGGAAACCTTTTCTTCCATGGTTTTTGTTGAGAATATTTTCTGGCCTTAGACCTGGGACTTGTTACCGTCTTCTATTCATATTATTCTTATGTTAGGTCTTTTCATGATATCCCAGATTTCCTAGTATCCCAGATTTCCTGGATATTTTGTGTCAAAAAATTTTTAGATTAAACGTTTTCTGTGACTGGTATAACAATTTCTTCTATTGTATCTTCTATGCCTGAGATTCTCACTTCCTTCTCCTGTATGATATTGGTAATGCTTGTATCTGTTGTTCTTGTTCTCATCCTTAGGATTTCCATCTCCAGGATTCCCTCAGTTTATGTTTTCTTTATTGTTTCTGTTTCCATTTTCAGGTCTTGAACAGTTTTATTTATTTCCTTCATCTGTTTAATTGTATTTTCCTGCATTTGGTTAAAGGACTGTTTCCTCTTTAAAAGCCTCTACCTATTTTACTATATTTTCCTGTATTTCTTTAAGGGATTTATGCATTTCCTCTTTAAAGGCATCTATCATTTTTATAAGATTAAGGTCCCTTGCTTGGGTTTCAGTTGCATTAGGATATGCAGTGCTTGCTGTAGTAGGGTAGCTGTGCTCTGAAGGTATCATATTGTCCTGGTTTTTGTTGATTGTGTTCTTTTAATGGTCTTTAGCCATCTGGATGACTTTAGTCCTTGGATATTCCTGCTGTAGTAGGTATTGGACGAGCACCTAATCTCAATGATCCTGGTGTGGCAGGCCTCTGATGGGTATCCTTGAGCTGTGTGGTTCCAGATCTGCAAGTCTGATGAAGGTGGGCTAAGAGGTGGTAGAGAATCGTGGTCCAGCAGAGACAATAGGCTGCTTGGAGCAGTTGGGGACACTCCAGTAGACTCATTTGTCAGAGAAGATGGGTGCAGAATGAGAATGTAATTTGTATGTTTCTGGATCAGCAGGTCTGATGAAGGTGGGCTAAGAAGTGAGAGAATAATGAGGAGTCCAGCAGGGACAGCAGGCTATTTGGGAAAGCTGAGGGGTGCCCCAGGGGCCTCAGCAGGAGGCCTTGTTTGTGTTTTTATATACTGCTATTCAAAAGAATTAATGTTCAAGTACTATATATATATGTGTGTGTGTGTGTGTGTGTGTGTGTGTGTGTGTGTGTGTGTCTATGTGTGTGTCTGTGTGTGTGTCTGTCTGTGAGTATGTGTGTGCATATACACATACACATACACATACATATATTATGTTTTAAGACAAATTTAAAAATTCTTTTTTGGTTTAAAAGAAATTTAGATCCTATTTCTTGGTGATCTTTAGATCTAAGCTTGTATAAAAGCCACTAAGCATTACTTTCAGACTAGAATACATTAAGATCTGTAACATTCAAAATCAATTTCTACATCTGTCACTAACTAGCACATCTAATAACTATATCACTTTGTGCTTTGACTTTTTAACCAAACTCATAGAATCTTAATTCAAATTCAAATAAAAAATCAAATTTGAATTGTCTCTGAGATTTAACATAAGCTTTCTTTAGATACTGAAAAATAATAAGAAATGTAGAATCTGTATATCCTGTGCTCAGTTATATCATTGTATCAATACTAGGAATAAGTTATACTTATTCACTGGATCTAAAATTAACCCTTTGTGCCAAGTATCCACCAAAATTCCCTTCTTATGGTCTGTATGCAAGACATTTACTAGTCCTACTAGCAGGAAGTACAACATCAACTTTCCCATAAAGAGTCCCAATCTATGGCAGCATATGGTTTCTCTAAGGCTGAGGAAAAAAAAAAGATGATAAAGATATTCAAAGGACACTGAAGAAAAGAAAGACATACTCTGGAAACCTAATACCAGTGTTCAGATCATGCAAAGATCAAACTGTGATCTAATATATTTCAGGTTGGGAATAAAATGAGGGAGATACAGAGGAGAAGAGAAAGGAAGGGCAGTGATTCTGGGCCATATCATAGTTTGTGACACTTAAGGAGAACATAGCAGGACATTGATAAGTGACAGAAGGAAGAAATGCTGAGACTGACTGGAATTTTAACTCTTTAAAAATGTGATGCTTATTTCCAGCCAGCGTTTTTTTTTGTTTGTTTGTTTTGTTTTTTTTACTAATCTTGTATGCTAAAAATAAAACTTTGGCAAAGAAAAAAAACCAACAACTGATTAGTCATTAACTTAGAATTATTCTCATGTAACTTTAATATCTGCTTGTTCTTAAGGTTCAGTCTAGGATTTTCTTTTTAAAAGAATGTCATGTGCCTCCAAATTCTTGGTGTATTTCCTTAGTTACATTCTTGGTCATCAAAATCATGTTACTACATATGACTTATTTTTGGGGAAGTGTTGAGTCTGATTTCCTTGAGGCTTTGATGTGAACATTGTCCCTCTTCATCTTTGATATCCCATTCTCTGTAAGCCTTAACTTTCCAGTGGTTTCCCTCCTCTATGGTTATATTTGGATCCAGAAATATAGGATGATCAATAAGGAAATTATATACAGACTAGGTATCTCCAACAGAACCCTAAGTTCTTCACTGTTGTAAAAGGCAGTTCTCCTTTTCAGCTGCTTAGCAGGTGTTCTGAAAACCCAGCTGTGCTTTCAATGAATACCTTTTGGTTAATCTTCTGCTCACGTTTCTATCATATGCTGCTTGCTGATTCATGTTTTCCTTACACAGGCCAAACACCAGTTCCATCTTAGTGATCTGGATAACTTGGCCTCACATTTGTGTATTCACAGAAATCTGTTACATAAAAGTCAAAGCTTTTCAAAGGTGGCTGCAGGATTACCTTTCATTCCACGGGGTCATGGGAAAATATGATCTTGACATCATTTTCTTTGATAGATAAGGTCTGTGTAGTTTCTCCATGAAATCTGACTAGCTCCTTTGATCAAAATGTATAAGCAACTATCACAGAAATGCCACTAGTTGGCCTGGTTCTGAGTAAGTCCTGCCTTCATCTTGTGTGATGGGATTCTTCTGAAGCATAGAACTATAATATAAGCAAGTAAAGTAGCTCAAGGAAATCAGTTCAAGCTGTCCTCATGCTGTATCATAGATCTTGAAGCAACATAATGAGGATTGTTCAGCCAGTCCCGAGATATAGGGCATTCACTGTTCTAGCTCTAGTCAGTTGCAACCCTATGAGACACTTGGACCTAAACACACCTATCTAAATGGTTATGAGGGATAATACAATGTTATTTTAAGGCACTCAATTTTTATCTGAATTGTTATTTGCAATCAATAATCCCTGTCACCTACATATTTTTTTAAAATATGAATCAAAATGGTAGTTTTATTTCTGGTTCAATTGCCATTGCTGGTTTTATATAAAGATTGGGAAAATGTATGCTACCACTAGCATTACCATCCAGAATTCATAGTGCTCATTTTTTTTTCCTTCTCAACTTGTTCATGTGACCCTAATGCCTTGCAAGGTTTAAGAACAAACTGCTCTCACAAGCAAGGTATAACATAAAACTTCTGACTCTTGAAGGAAGGCTTATAACTGGATGTACCTCCTAGGGTATGCCATAACTTTGCCTGGATGCACCGTGCAGTGTGTGAAATTGCACTGATCAGCAGTAGAGTGGGTCCTACCATGTCCTTGCCGAACTTCTGCAAATGGACCTGCTGAGAACCTGATTAGTATGTGGCGTCATGTCCACGGACAGTGATTGGCCTCTTCTAGTCGCCTTTCTTGCTGTTGCTTTCGAGTTGATGACTATATCCCAAGCAATTGGATAGTGGAGCGATCCATAAGCAATGGCATAAATACTTCTCCAGAGTGAATGCTGTCCATCTGCTCAAAGCTGTTCTGATAAAACTTATCAGAAGGATGAGTTGTTTCCAGTGTTCCATTCTCTGGCTATGCACTTGTGTTGTGTCAGCATCTCCTCATAATGTAAGACCCAGTCAAATCGTAGCTCACTAAATAGAAACAAAAGATGACTAGGCTGTCAGCTACAGGCCAAATCTAGCTGCAATCTGTTTTGTAAATAGAATTTACATCAGCTTGGCTATAATTATTATCATGCCTCAGTCAGTGTGTTAACATTAATTGTGGTAATGATAGTAAACTGTACAAAGCACACATACATATACATTGATATAATTTAGTTATATGTATAATACATTTAACTATTTTCATTTTATATTTTTCTCATCTGTATGTGTATACAGTGTGTGCTTATGTATCTGCATTTTTTTTGTATGTGTGCAGGCAAGGTTGACATCAAGAGTTTTCTGTGCTCATTCTCCACATTACTTATTGAGGCTGGGTCTCTCATTTGAACCCAGAGCTCACTGATATGGCTACTAATCTAGCCAGCTTTCTTGCCTGAGACAATCTCCTGTTTCTACCTTTTGAGCACTGGAACAGTTGGTGGGCCCCCAAGCCCAATGCAGATGTCCATGTGACCTGGGAGTCAAACTCTAGTCTTCATGCTAGCATGGTGAGCTCTTTAACCAGGGAACTATCTCTTGATCCCAGCCCAAAATATTTGAAGTCTCACTGGATTTTAATTTGTAGGTACTTCATAAGGAAGCAATAAGAGAGCTTCACACTCATGTATGAAGCAGAGCTGTGTGATGAAATGCCCCAGTAAAAATTCTTGTCTGGACCAAGGCTCCCAATTCTTTGCTGTCCATTGTCTTGACAACTACTTTCAGGTTCTAGGAGTCCATGTACTCTACTGACCATGATAATCATCCCACCTCTTTTAAGTGAGCTGCAACATATCAGGTTCCTGCCATGCTGCAGGTCACTGCCATCTATTTTCCAAACTCAGGTTCCAGTTTCCAAAGGGTGATTGGGCCAGATTATGCAACCTGCCTGGTTAAGTTCTCTTCCTTCTGGATAACTGTGTTATATGAATGAATTGTAAACTTCAAATCCATCGTGTGCAGTCTCGAGTTAGATAGATCACATACACCATGGGTGGGTGAGGAATACTGAGGTTGAGTTCATCTGACTAGACACACAGTTGCTTGTGACCTGAATGATGCTTCACTACAAAGTGCCATGAAGCCTCATTCATATGCAGCTTGCATGTTTGTACATGTGTGGGGAAGTGGGGGGTTCTTCTTCACAGCAGGAGCTGTGGGAGAAAATGTCAGTTATTTTAATCTAAGTGTAACTTGGGGTCCTTAACTGGAAATTTTTCACTTGTACATTTGTCTTCAGCTTTAGCCTCTAAGGCTAGCTCATCTTATCAGTAGCTGGGTAAAAGGACTAGCTGAAAGACACAAGATTCTTATGAGTTAAGCCAGAACTAGGAAATCTTTATTTAATTAGTAAAAAAAAAAAAATCACACAGCCATAATAATCAAAACAGGAATCCATGCCCTGAGTGGGAAAATCTTCAAAATTAAAAGGCAAATAAGGTAGATACAGAATCAAATAAACAGTTAGGGCCAAATATTAAATAAGAGGTCTTCATCACCAGAGTAAACCTAATAAGTCCTCATTTTACTGTTTCACTTTTCTATTTTAAAGACATTATTAATTAATTGGCATGTAATTCATCCATCCAGCCCTAATCAGGCTTGACTCAGACAAACAAGGATGAAGGAAGAAATTCTGAATTGCACATATATGCCAATAAATATTAATGATAAAATAAGATAAGTGTTTCATCTGGAAAGTGTGCCAAAGGCTACAAGAAAAGGAAATTTCTGGTTCTTGAGAAGAAAGTAGTTGCTCAAGTGATTCAATCTAATAGAAATGTTATTTTATAATGTAGATTTCAAACTGAAGATGATTGAAATTATAAATTTCAGCAAACATGTCTCTACTATAATGCCATCACAACATTTATTTTATAATAATGTGCTGGAATGCAATGAAAAACTTTATATCTAATATTAGAATTACAATGACCTGGATTAATTATAGCTCCACAAAAATCCCCTAAGTACCCTAGTACTATGCCCACTCCAGTGAAGTCTGCCTGTCGAGGTCTAAAGGCCTAGAGGCAGTCACAAGGCAAAGAGTTTCAAGGAAACAGCCTCCTGGAACCTTGGCATTCTCATAACCCATATACTCATACCCTACCCCCACGTTAGTATGGTGTATGCTCTCTTTCAGCATTGTTTTATTATAAGCGCCTTTAAAGATTGAATTTTAACATAGGTGAGCCTCCACCAATGTTACAAGGTCCTAGAAAATCCTTGAAGCAGACAAGCTTGGAATTCAGTAGGAATTCAGTAAGAATGTTACCCATTCAGTAACATTCAAATTTACTTCTAGTAGAGATGGTGAAACTAATTAGGCATTACAAAGAATGGAGCTAAAATAGTTCAGGGCTAATCTGCAGAGTGATTACTTAGGACAGTAAGCCAGTCTCACCCAAACAAGAGAATACACAATGACCTAGTGAATAGATGGGTTTACCATGAAAGAGTTAGGGAATCCCCCTGAGACGGGTTTCTTCACTAGAACCCCTGGTGGTGAGCTTAGCCATAGACTAGCATTACATCTGGCTCCCTTCTTAGTGGTAAACAGCAGCTGCCTGGTGCCCGCCATCTTTCGATATATACATTTTTTATGTTTTGTGTCACTGTAATTCGGTGGATGTCTTTCGCCTGGTTTCTTGTTACTCTTCTGTATAAAAAGTTTGATGCTAGATTTGACAAATTACACTCAGATTCAACATGCTCTCTCGTGTCGTCTTTGTCATTCTCGACTCCTTCGCTGACCTGCAACCAGAGGCCCGTTCCGCACAGATAGGAGACCCAAAAAGGAGTTAGTCTGTGGTACCCTGGCATACAGCTGTGCTTGAAGACAAATGTATTTAAGAGATTATTTGGGTAAAATAAGAACATTCATGGTTGTTACACTTACAAACTCATAACAACCACAATTACTTTAGAAGATCTACACAAGATCCCCTCAACTTTCTGTCATGGAATTGGGAGGAGTATACTATGTTACCAATTCCTAAGGATTTTTAGATAAATAACAATTGCTGTGAAATAAAGAGGGTGTTCTTCATTGATGTAGTATGGTCAGATGGCCCATGCTCCTGTAAATAGCTCTTTCCCTTGCTCCTAATAGTAACCCTAACTCATTCTTTTTCTGTCTCTCTGTTTCCTCTCTGTCTCTGTCTCTCTATGTCTCTGTCTCTCTCTATCTTCCTCCCCCTCCCTTCCCCACTGTCTCTGTCATATACAACTATGTGAAAAGAGAGAACACTGTTTAGGAAGAGGCAGAATCCTAGTGGAAGGAAAAGGGAGAATAGAAGGATTACTCCTTTAGTGTGAATATGATCAAAATATCTTACACACATGTTTAAAAATATAATGAAATTCAATGTTATAGATAATTCACATATGCTAATAAAACAAATGATAAAACAATAGAGATAAAAGGTACAAGAAAGAAAAATCAATATTGGCTTCATAGTGGGTCCTAAACAGCAGAGTTGGTATCTCTATAAGAAGACAACATTAGAACTCATGATAGCAGAGGCCAGCTGAGGACCCAGAGACAGAAAGCTAGTTGTAAGCTAAGAAAGGAAGTCTCAGAAGAAATCAATTCTGCTAGCTCCTGGGTCTTGAATTTATAGGCTCCAGAGCTGGAAAAAATAAATTTCTGTTATTTAAAGCATTCCGTGTCTGGTGCTTTGTTGTGGAAGCCATGGCAACCTGATACAGACAAGAATACAAATTCAATTTGAGAGTACATTAGTTTTATTCAGGAGGATTTTCACCTAGGGTAAAAAATGCCTTTCTTTACTAATAGCACTGTATATTGATCCTTACCAAGAAATCTACTTTATAATGCCAGAGACGTTGCATTTCAACACTGAAATGAATGGAAATAAGACTTTCCCCCATAGAATGTTTATATCAGCTATATTCTGAGCCCTATCACATGAACTTTCACCAAGGTAAAGATTTTCAGACTATCACATACTTTCTGCCCATTTTTATTTACATATATCCACATACAGTAGCAGATATTAAAATGAAGCTAATGAAGCTACATGGTCACACTAGTGCCTTCTGTAGTTATTATACTGTAGTACAAAAATGCTTGTCATGTGTGTATCATATGATTGTCCCCTCATCATCAGTTCATTATGCATTCCTTTGCTGGACTACAATTGACACCTACTTGATCACTTTAAAAAGTCAATCCTTTTTAATCATCTCACATTGAGCTTTAGCTTTCTAACACTTTGAAACAGCAGCAATGCAGACACTTTATTCAAAATATGATTGAGTAAATAATTGTGTTTGGTCCCAAGCATCTAGCCTCGTTTTGAGATATTCCATCATATATCTTAGTTACTGGAAATCTATAGCGTTATGTCCAACATTAATCAAGTCTTGGGTGCTCAGAGTCAGCATACGTATTGATAGAACTTGCTGCCTGTGCCCTGGACTGCCTGCTGCTCGACCCTGCTTGCCCATGGAATCAAAGGCACAGACTCTGGGAGAAGATAAGAATGGCCACAGCAAGCTCCTGTGAGCACTGCTGCAAGTTCCTTTAATATCCTCCACCTGTGCCCCATTGGTCCCCAGCAAGTGTCTCTTCCAAACAACACTTCCTGATTGCCTGGCATTGTCTGTGTCAGCATTCCTTGTTTCCTCAGGCAGTCTTCAATTAGGTTATCCTGCAGGAGCTGCCTATGAGGCTATGAGGCCCTTTGGCATTTATGCAGAGGCAGCCATGCCATTCCTCCCACAGCAACTGAGTCTGGAAAGGCATATGTTCTGCATTTGAGGTAGATTTTTCTGTTTGTACTGCTCAATCACTGTGATGGTGCTAAGGAAATGGATGCCCAGGACAAGGACACTAAGTAAACCCCCAAAATAACAATTCAATTGACAGTGCTTGAGAATATAAACTTGTATTTCCACCTCCTTTTCTACAGAATTATAAAAGTAGACACATTGGACACATAGCTAGCTAATGACAGGAATTTCAGCATTATGAAAACAGAAGAATCCCAAAGTAAGAGTTATTTCTGGAAAATTGTGATTCCTCCTAATTTGCAGAATATCTGGTCCACGCCTTCTGAGGAGTGATATCCATGTCCGAGTTTTCATTCAGTTACTCAGCCGGTAACAGTTTGATTATGTGCACTTATGAGTGCCTCTCAGCCCCAGATTCCTCACCTGTAGAAGGAAGATAGCAATTTATCAACCTTCACAGTGTTTTCTTCCTGGAGAATAAAATGTAGTCTACTTATTATAAAAAAAATGACAACATAATTCCTCAATGGTAAAGTTTAGGAGAAGGGTTTTAATGGAGACAGACAGAGAGAGAGAGAGAGAGAGAGAGAGAGAGAGAGAGAGAGAAGCAGAGGCATCTGGAAGAGACCAGAGCAGAGAGAAGAAGTATATTGAACATGACCTGCACACTTGACCTGACCATGAGAGGAACAAGAGCAGAGATATAGAGAAGGGGGAGGAAAAGAAGAAGGGAGGGAAGGAGGGAGAGAGAGAGAGAGAGAGAGAGAGAGAGAGAGAGAGAGAGAGAGAGCAAATATCAAATAATTAGCAAGGTAATAAGGAAAATGAGTACCTGGGGTGTAGGGAAGTAAGACCATGAGTTGGAGAGACTTTAGGGTAGAGGAGAAGAGAAGGCCTAGAAGGCTAGCATGTACTTTGAAATTAATGACAGGTACTTGTGATATTGAAAGACCAGCATGCACTTTGATATGCTAATCGGCTCCACAGTGCCAACGATAAAGAAAATGACTCCTTTCAATAAAGGGAACAAGCTTCACAAGTTCCTAAAGAATTATATCTAACCACTAGAAACCTTCCTATAATCCAAGTTGAGCCCATTTCTGGATACTTGAGCTACCTTTCGGAGTTTGGAGGATTGAGTCTCTTTTAGATCTAACACTCATACTGTGTGTGGAACATTAACAACTGCTGTCATTTCATAATTACATTGCAGCACATCCTCTTAGGAATATGTATGTAAAGGTATCATAACCAAGAGGGATCAGGTCCTTCTTAGGCATAACTGTGTATGAGATTTTGTTCAATATTGGTGTCAACGCATTGCTTCAAATGCTAGCAATTTCATCAAATTTAGATGACATAAGAAATTTAAAAAAATAGCATCTTTTTATTGTGGGATTATAAAGGAAAATATCCATAGGAAATAAATAAATAAAACCATTTTGTATTCTTCAACATACTGATTAATTTCAATACAACCAATGTAAGCATAAAGATAAAGATGCATATAATACATACAGTCATAGGAAGTGTAGCTAATTGACCCATTCAGTGCAGAGTGACTTAATCATCCGTTCATTCATGCAATTATGTTAATAGAAAATCGTGGGTCCTGAGCAGCTAGCCTGTCTCTGCCTTTTGTTGCTCCTTTCTTCATTATCTTGATTCATTACAACAACCAATGGTGAGACACCCATGTGAGTCACAGCTCTAAGTGCAGACTTAATCAGCTCACAAATCAGCAATGGCACATTTCTTCCAGCAAAACTATGGTTGCCAGGCAGGACTGGTATGCACATTAACACATTCCATCCTCCTGCTCTAAATTGCTACCAATCCTATTATGTTGAGGAAGCCCCTGAGATTGGAAAAAAAATGTATATATCTCTTGACCAATAAACCTACTATCTGTTATGAATTTAAAAAAAAGAAAACACCTACTACTAGAAAAAAATAATAAAATAACTCATCCTTACAATTTAGAAAACAAAAGGTTAACTTTGAATCTAAGAGGTGTTAGCATATCACTTATAAAACATGCTTTAGGGGTCTGTCTCCCTCTAGTATTTCTGAATAAAGAGCATCCATTAGCTTGCAGGTTATAGAGGTTAGTTACCTTTTGGCTTTCTGTAGTCATTCACACACCAATTATTCCTGATTCCTTTTGACTTAGCTATGCCTTTTTTCCCCTACAAATGTTAACATAGACACATATATTATACGGCTTTAGATGATACATATGCATACATATGTGTTTATTCTAAAGTATCCTACAATAATGTATGCACAGACATGCATACACACACACACACACACACACACACACACACACACACACACACACACATTCTAGAGTCCTACAGTAAGTTTTTCTGACATTCTCTAATTAGTATTTTCAAAGAACTCAGCAAGTTTCTGGATTCCCTTGCCCTGTTGCGAAGAAAACCTGCAACAGTGATAGTCTCCAACCATCCTTTCAGTTAGTGTCAACCTGAACCCAGTGAACTCGACTGGATAAAATCTGCAATTAATTCCAACAGTTTCTCTATTGCTTTTTGTATCAGAGCAGCCAGACTGTGACACAAGACACATTCATTCTGCACTGAGTAACTGTAATCTCAAATGACAAAAGAGGACAGTGAAAGGCCAGTTTCACCAGGACTCTGAAATTGTAACCTGTACTCAAAACTGCATGTTTTCTCTCCTGGACTTGCTGTCTATTTCTCTTATTTAAAATACAAGTGACTTCCAGAGTGGTGCCAGTTTGCAATGCTACCAGCAATGGAGTAATGTTCCTCTTTCTCCACATCCTTGACAGCCTGTACTGTCATTGAGTTTTTGATCTTAGCCATTTTGATTGGTATAAGGTGGAATCTCAGAGTTGTTTTGATTTGCATTTCCCTGATCACTAAATAGGTTAAACATTTCTTTAAGTGATTCTTGTCTATTTGATATTCCTCTGTTGAGAAATCTTTGTTTAGCTCTGTTCCCCATTTTTTAAAATTGGGTTATTTGGGTTTTTTGGAGTCAAATGTTTTGATTTCTTTATATACTTTGGATATTAGCCGTCTATCCCACGTAGAGTTAGTGAAGATCTTCTTTTTCAATCTGTAGGTTGCTGTTTTGTCCTACTACCTATGTCCATTGCTTAACACTTTCGTGCTTTGCAGTTTCATGACGTCCCCTTTGTCAATTGTTGACTTTAGAGCCTGAGCCATTGATGTTCTTTCAGGAAAAATACCCCCATGCCATGCATTCAAAGCTATTTCCCAGTTTCTCTTCTATTAAATTCATCATATATGTTTTTATGTTAAGGTCCTTGATCCAATTGGGCTTCAGCTTTGTAAAAGGTGATAAATATGGATCAATTTGCATTCTACTACAAACTGGCAGTTTGCATAACTACTGCCAGTTAGACCAGCATCATTTGTTAAATAGGATGGTTTATTTCCACTGTATGGTTTTGGCTTCTTTGACAAAGATCAAGTGTCCATAGGTGTGTAGGTCTATTTCTCAGTCATCAGTTCTATTCTATTGATCTACCTGTCTGACTCAGGACCAATACCATGCTGTTTTTTATCACTCTGTAGTACAGCTTTGAGTCAAAGGTGGTGATATCTGAAAAGTTCTTTTGTTGTTAAAATTTGTTTTCTCTATCCTGGGTTTTTTGTTTTTTCCATATGAAGCTGATAATTTTTCTTTTCATGTCTGTGAAGAGTTGTGTTGGAATTTTGAAGGGGATTGCATTGAATCCATATATTGATTTTAGTAAGATGGCCATTTTCATTATGTTAATCTTATGGATCCATGAACATGAGAGATCTTATTCAATTTCTTTCTTCAGTGACTTGACGATCTTGTATACAGATCTTTCACTTGCTTGGTTAGAGTTACACCAAGATATTTTATACTATTTGTGGCTATTGTGAAAAGTGTTGTTTCCCTAATTTATTTCTCAGCTCATTTATCATTTGAATAAAAAAGGGCTGCTGATTTGTCTGAGGTAATTTTATATCTATCCATTTTGTGGAAGTTATGAGCTGTAAGAGATAACTAGTAGAATTTGGGGGATCATTTAAGTTTGCTATCATATACCTTGACTTTCTAATTTGTATCCCTTTGATCTCCTTTTGTTGTCTAATTGATCTAGATAGAACTTTGAGTACTACACTGAATAGATAGAGAGTGGACAACCTTGTCTTGTCTCTGGTTTTAGTGAGACTAGGTCAAGTTTCTGTAGAGATTTCTCAGTTAATAGTTCTACCTAAAGACACAGCTATACCACTCCTGGTCATATACCCAAAAGATGTTCTAACATACCACAGGACACATGATCCACTATATTCTTAGCAGCCTTATTTATAATAGCTACAAGCTGAAAACAGCCCAACCCTCAACTGAAGAATAAAGAAAATGTGGATCATTTATACAGTGGAATACTATTCAGCTATTAAAAATGAGAACATCATGAATTTTTTTTTCAGAAGCCAATTGAGTGAAGATAATCACTTGTTGACTAGGAAGACAATGCTTTGATTTTACAAATGAATTACATGCTGAGTCATGGTAATTCTTTTTTTTACACTCCATATTTTATCCTCCCCCCAATCCATCCTCCAACTGTTCCCATACCATATCTTCTTCCCACCTCCTGTCTCCAAGTGGATGTCTCCAACTCCCATCCCATCTGACCTCTAAGTTCCCTGGGGCCTCCAGTCTCTTGAAGGTTAGGTGCATCATCTCTTAATGAACACAGACGCAGAAGTCCTCTACTGTACATGTGTTGGGGGCCTCATATCAGCTGGTGTATGCTGTTTGTTTGGTGGTCCTGTGTTTAAGAGATCTTGGGGGTCCAGATTAATTGAGACTCCTGGTCCTCCTACAGGATCACCCTTCCCCTCAATGAATTTTGCAGGCAAATGGATGGAGCTAGAAAATATCATCCTGTACAAGGTAACCCAGACCCAACATGGCATGCATGGTCTGTACTCACTGAAGTGGATATTAGCCCCAAAGTACAGAATAGACATGATACAACTCAGACTGTATGACATTTAATAAGAAGGAAGGCCCAAATAAGGATGCTTCAATCCCACTTAGAAAGAGCAAGGAAATAATCATGCAAGACAGAGTGAGGGAAGGCCTTGGGTAGAAGAGAGGAGAGGGGGGAGAACAGGGGGGGCAAAATGAAGTATAGGAGGAGACAGAAGAGTAGCCCAGGAAAATTAATGGAATTATGCAGCTCTGGGGTGTGGGTGGGGCTCTAGAAAATCCCAAAAACCTGTGTTATAACAGGCTCCCAGGAATCAATGAGGATGACCTTAGCTGAAATGCCCAAAAGTGGGGAGGTAGAACCTAAAGAGACCACCTCCAGTAGTCAGACAGTCCCCGCCCCCCGCCCCTTGGATAGATGGAGCTACCAACCTGCCTTAAAAATTTTTGAGCCAGAATTGTTCCTGACTGGCCCAACTTGGGAACTATCCCATGGGTAGGTAGCAAACCCTGGCACTATTACTAAAGCCATGTGCTTGCATACAGGAGCTTAACATTGCTGTCCTTGGAAAGGCTCTACCAGCAGCTGATTGAGACAGATGCAGATACTCAGAGCCAACCATCAGAGACCCCTGTGGAAGAGTTATAAAAAGGATTGAAAAAGCTGAAGGGGATTGAAACCCCACAGGGAAAACAATAATATCAACTATCCCAGATCCCTCAGAGCTCCCAGAGACTAACTAAGTCACCAACCAAAGAGCATCTGTGGGCTGGTCCATGGCCCCTGGCACATATGTAGCAGAGAACTGCCTTGTCTGGCCTCAGTGGGAGAGGACGTGACTAATTCTGTAAAAACTTGGTACCCCAGAGGAGCGGGATGCTCGGGGTGTGGGTATGAGGGAGGGTAAAGCAGGTGGGTAGGTGGGGGAGGACCCTCTCAGAGGTAAAGTGGGAAATGGGGTGAAGAACTCTGGAAGGAAGAACTGGGAAGGATGGCAACATTTGGAATACAAGCAAATAAAATCATTTGATATAAATAAATAAATAAATAAATAAATAAATAAATACAACACAATATAATACAAGTAATTTGTTTTCTTAGAACAAAACAAATATCAAACTAAAGTAAGATTCTGACATGGTTCTCACTGTGTTAGAATTGGGGTGTACAGAGGACAGGTCATAATTTGGATGTGAAATGTATGCATACTGCCATTTTAGGCTCATTTGTTTGAATAATTGCTGTCTAGCTGGTGGTTCTGTTTTAAGACAGGAGCTTATCTCATTGCTAGCAGAAGTGATTCACTGGATACAAGCTGTGGAGATGAATTACACTTCTAGTCACAGACTGAGACATCAGTTTCTGATACATTAAGAAGTGGGAAGTGCCCACCACCATGCCTTCTCTCACACATTCCCTGAAACTGTGAGCTAAAATAAACTTCTCCTTCATTAATTCACTTCCATCTGATGTTCTCTAACAAACACATGACTATCTAATCAACACAGAGTAGAGCCCTGGAAGTTCTAGAGAGACTGTATTTCTTGTATTTCCACTGTGAAGACTATCCACATCTTTGGCCTATGTTCTCCCCTTCCATCCACAAACTTGTTTCTGTCCCATCCTGACACCCATTGATTTTAATTCTTCTGGTGATATCATTTTTGTAAATAGGCTAAAATTATGTTTAAGGTCACCTACATACAATGTAGTATTTGTTTTAAGAAAGATCTCCTTCTTTGTGGTCAGGTGATTAGCAAGTTTAATTCTATCCCTCCCCTCCAGTCCTTTGTTTTTATAAGCCTATTATTACAAAAAAAAAAAATTCTGAGGATTAAGACTGAGATTTCTATGAAGGGAAAGAAATAGACTAGCTAACTTGTGCCTTGTGTGTAATCAGTTCTTCTGAAAATAAAGTTTTGACAGCCCAATTATAGGAAAAAGCTAGAACAAAGACTTTTTCCTACAATGAACAGACTATTTTTAAAGCCTGTACAACAAGGTCTAGCTCCTTTTATAGCCAAGTCATAATTTCATTTCCTCATTAATAATGGAAGCAAGACTATAATCAGTCTCAAAAGGAGTACTAAAGAACAGATCATCACATTTTTAAAAATACTTTTGTAAAAAAAATCCAGAAAGTTCAATTAACTAGGCTAATAAGAAATTTCTTATTTCTTAAGAAATACACATGTGACTTGCTTGTGCTCCATCTCATTTTCCAAAAATAACTTTAATGAAAGTTCACTTTTCTACAAACAAGAGATAAGACAGAGCTTGCAAGAGACCCCAGGACGCAGAAGACACAGGTCAGTGTGGATTGTCATACCCACGGCTATATACAGAACAGAAGTTTCAAAAAAGAAGCAAGTCTGGAAACTAAAACATGGTCACATAATATCTTAGAATCTATACTTAATTTAAAAAATTTAGTGTTGAACAGTAAAGGCAAATTGAAAAACATATTAATGGTTGTAGAATTCGAGGGTTAATTCAAGCCAGAGCAAGGAAATGCAAATTTGATTGTTCCAATCCTCCCCATGTGTGTGCATGAATGTTCCAAGAGAAGGCATATGTTCTAAGGAGAAATTCTTTATTCAAATTGGAACAAATTCATCTTGGCTTACCGGCTGTGCCTTGAAGGAGCACAATCTGCTAGGGAATGTAGGTTAGTGGTTTAACACACATCAATACTCTAGAGCAAGCTAGTGGTCTTAATCTCTTATCCTGAAATACTCTTTGTCTGAAGTCTGAGACAAGTATAGGAAATGCATCTATTATCTTTCCTGGATCATTTCCAAGTTAAGTAACACCTAAGGATGTATGACTATGTGGTCTATTTATCCTGGTAGCTTACCATCAATGATGAAATGATGGAATCCTTTTTCACTAAAGCTTTATAAGTGCCTAAAATTTTGTCTGGAATAAATGTCTTTGAGTTATTAACTAGGAGCATTTTAAAAACCAAACATTTATGTGACTGTATTTTAGAATCCTAAGACCAGTGCTAGAAATGATAACAGAAATGAAACAATAGAAATAGTTCCAATTCATTGGCTAAGTGGAACCATGGAAATTTAGGAATTTTAAATTTATCTTCCACACAACCCAAACATAACAGTTCTTTAAGACTTTTAAATACAACATAATTGATTGGAATATGGAAGTACAGTTTACACTCTAAGGGTAAGGCAGTGTAAAATACTGAGTGTAAAAGTGAATGTATGATTGGGTGATAAGCTGACATTCATGAAGCTCTGGATTCAATCCCTAACACTTCATAATGGTGGCACATGCAAGTAATGCCAGAACTCTAGGTTTAGAAGCAAGAGGATCAGAAGTTCAAGGTCATCTTTGCCTAGGTAGCAAGTTTGAAGCCATTCTGGCCTAATGTACCTGCCTCAAAACATCAAAAATAATAAAAAAATATTTAATTAGAAAAATCTGAGTCTTTCCTTTATTGCTGAGCTCTAAGCTGTAACAATAAACAAAAAGTCCATAATAATTTTGTCATTACAAGATAAAAATATGGTAGATGAATGGAAAGTCATAGAAAGATAGGGGTAGATGAATTATAGATAATTAGATGGTAGAAAGTTGAAAGGTAGTTGTTGGAAAGGAAATGATAGATAGATGATAGATAGATAGATAGATAGATAGATAGATAGATAGATAGATACATACATACATACATACATACATACATACATACATAGGTACGTACATACATACATACATACAGACTGTAATGAAAATTGTGTCACAGTCAGGGTTGGAAAGTTCTATATGCAAGCTGGATAGCCAGGGAGTGATATTATAACTCAATATGTGCCCAAAGAACTCAGAACATGGAAACTTGCTAGTACAATACTCAATCTGAAAATGGATTGGACTTCCATTTCTCAGGAGCAGGAACAGGTATCTATCCCAGTTCTAGAAACATCCAGACTCACATAAACATCAAACTAAGGCAAATTGAAACAACAGATCCCCTATACACCTACTAAATTGGCCAAGTATAACACACTGGAGATGTTCTCACGAAATTAAAATACCAGATATTTTAGCTCGGGGAATGTCAAAATGATGCATTTACTAAGGTAGAGAGTTTGCCAATTCCCTCAAAAATTACCCACACTCTTACAGCTATCATACCCCTTGGCCTGTTCTTAGAGATAAAAACCAAAATGCCCAAACTGTGCATCTCAATGCCTTTAGTGACTTTATTTATAATGCAAGCATGACATCTTGTTTGGTAAGGGGACGAATAAATGTTGATAGTGCCAGACCACAGAATATATTTAGTGGTAAAAATACTTGAGATATAAAGCCACGCAAAAACATGGGAGAAACTTGCATACATATGAATAATCAGCACATATAAAATGCCATATAATATATGTTTCAATATCTATGACATTCTGATAAAGAAAAATTATACTAAAGTATCAGTGTTTGTCCTGAGTTAAGGAACAAACAAGGGCAGATATGTGGAGCTGAGACATGGTTTTCAGCCAGACTTTGGGTGACTCAGAATTGCCTGTATCTTTACTTTCAAGGGAATCAGAATCCTACACCTCTGTGGGCTCTTTAGTCATGTGCCCATGTACATGCATTTATTTGCACACAGTATAAAAATAAATATTTTTAAAATACTATATTACATAAAAAAATCTATCTAAGCCTAGAAGGATAAACATCATATAACTCCATGTATAAGAGGTTAACAGAGGAGCTGGTTCCTTAAGAAAAACAACAAGATAGAAAAACCCTTACCCAAATAATCTAAAAGACAGAGAGACACTACTCAAAAAAATTCAAAAATCAAAAAGGAGACATAACAATAAACACATCTATAAGTTCAAAGAATCTCTAGATTTTACTTTGAAAGCCTATATTCTATAAAATTGGAAAAATCAAAATGAAATGGGTGGATTTCTAGACAAACACCAATTAACAAAGCTAAACCAAGTTCAAGTACACTATCTGAATAGTCCTATAACCCCTAAGGAAATAGGACCAGTCATTAAGAGGCTCCCAACCAAAAAACCAGACTTAAGCCAGATGGTTTTAGAGTATAATTCTATCAGACTTTCAATGAAGAGCTAATGCCAATACCCCTCAAACTATTCCACACACTAGAAACAAAGGGGACAATGTCAAACACATTCTATGGAGCTACAGTCACTCTGATATATAAACCACACAAAGAAAAAACATTTCAGACCACTTTCCCTTATGAACATTGATATAAAACTACTCAATAAATTACTCACAAACAGATTCCAAGACCACATCAAAGACATCCAATATGATCAAGGAGGCTTCATCCTAGGGATGAAGGTTTAAGTCAATATACAAAAGTCCCTCAACATAATTTATCTTATACACAAACTGAAAGAAAAAAACAACAACAACTCATGATCATCTGTGATGGTTTGTACATTCTTGGACCAGGGAGTGGCACTATTTGGAGGTATAGCCTTGTTAGAATAGGTGTAACCTATTTACACAATGGAGTACTACTCAGCTATTAAAAACAATGAATTCATGAAATTCCTAGGCAAATGGATGGATCTGGAGGGCATCATCCTGAGTGAGGTACCCAATCACAAAAGAACTCACATAACATGTACTCACTAATAAGTGGATATTAGCCCAGAAACCTAACATGGTTTTTAAACCACAAAACTCACCACCAGTGACACACTCCCTCCAACAAGGCCACAGCTACTGCAACCAGGCAACATCTCCTAATCCTTCTCAAATAGTGCCTCTTAAAACTGACCAAGAATTCAAATGAGTGAACCAATGGGGATATTTTTATTCACATAACTTCAATCATCCGATCTTCAAAGTTATACAATAGGACACATACTTCCAAAATAGTTATTAAAATGTAAAACATTAGCAGGATCTGGAGAGATGAGCATGCCCACAATAATTTGTTGTCATTTCATGAATTTAAACACAGATATCATCTTTGCCCCTAAATCTTTGTCCATAGTAAAACTGCCTATAGAAAAACCTCAAAATGAGCCTGGAGTTGCATTTTAAAATTTGGTTTTGATTAGAGCCAACGTGTTTACAATGTATTTAGATCATGTCTACCCCCAACCCTCTAATCTCTTTCTGAGTTCTCTCACAACTCCTCTCAATTTCATAAACTCTCCATCTTCCTCATCAATGTACTCCTCTTCTTTTTTATAATCCACTCTCATAAACATATTCAGTGCTGCTCCTCTCTCCATGGTGGTGGTTGATTGGCATGATTCTATGCAGGGCTTGTGCATATAACCACAGCCACTGTGATATATCAAATGTGGTGAGTGATAAGGAATATGGATTTATTGGTACATATTGATACTCAGAATTAGATGGTGCTGAAAAATCTTCTCAGTTGACTCAAATATACATGTTGGTTTGTCATTGTTACATAGAGCTGTAACTTAGATGGAGTTTACACACAGTCACTATTGTTTTAAAAGTATAACCCAATTAAAAAAAAAACCTTTAAAAGAACATGTTCCTTTTATCTAAATTCAAAAGAGAAAAATTCTGTATTATATTAGTTAAAGATAATAACATATGTAATAAAATTGCAAAAAGCCAAAGGAATAATTAAAGCACTATTCAGAGGGTGCTTACAAACAGAGAAGGTAAGTGGGAAGGAAAATATGTTTCTAGTATGCAACATCCTATTCCTGAAGCTAGATAGTGTTTACAAAGATTCAAGTGAATGCGTCTTCATTATTAAATTGTAGGTTTATAGATATCTTTAGTGTATACTCTATAAAACATATACTTAAGGAAAATATGTTTAAGGTTAGATAAAAGCTTAATTAGACTCTCATAGAATCACTGGGAATGTTGACTACCAAATTTGAAATGTTCCTTAGAAACTGGAATAGTATTAAGAAAATGGAGGACTCAGAGATGTAATTCAGAGTAATTCAGAGATGCCGAGTGTAACATTGCAAGTAAGAAACCTTGCTTTCAATCTCTTTCTTGCTCTCTCAGGTTCCCTCTGTCATGTTCTCTCATTTTAATTTTCTCTTAATATAAATTTTCAACATCAACAAAACAGTAAAATTCATCTAACATTTAATACCTATTACCTTAAGGGTTCAGATACAAGCAAAATACAGCAATATCAATGTTTCTGAAATCCCAATTAATTGGAGAGGACTGTGGGGAACTGGAGAGTGCTCATGTGATATAGACAAGGGGTGTGGCTGAGTTAGCAGGCACCATGCTTCTTTATTCATAATTATTTCTATATTCATACACTTATTTAGAGTTGTAATAATCAGTAAAATAGTATTATTTGTGTTGTGTTATATTTAATCTGACATACACATATATGCACATATTTTAAACACACACATATACTTGTTTAGGGGCATGGTTGTTATTGGGACCCACTGTTGGGCAGACGTGATAACTTCTGTCTGAGTGTAACCTTGGTGATGGCAGTGATATGTTTAGACACACAATAAGGCTGTAGGAACTGATTTTCTCCAACTTAAGCATAACCATGGTGTGCTGATCCCAACTAAAAGATTCAGAGTACGTATCCTCCTTTCAGTTAAGAACTTCAGCAGACCACAGCCTCAGTCAGATCTCTCTGAGTCCCAAGAAAGGAAGCCAATCTGCCTGACAAATGAGTTATAAAGCCTCTTTAAAGACTCAAGTGAACTCCTGGCAATACATCAGTACAGGCTAACACTGTATAAAGAGACCAATTAATAAAATCATCATCTCAGTGCAAACATCTTCCTGAGGCTGAGACAAAGTAGGCAGTACAGAATGGCATTTCCTGCCCAACTGTTATTTACCACACAAAGGAGTGCTCATCCCTGTATCACTGAAAGACCATGAGGGGTCTCGTCAGCACCAGCAAAACAGCCTCTGTGCTCTGCTCTGTGTAAAGATGGATGATAAATGATACAGGGTTCTGTTACAGTGCTAACAGCATTGGACATCATACAAGCACAGCTTCTTAAATGGATTTATCATATTCAATTAGATGCAGGAATAACAAATGGGCCTTTCAGATGTGAGTCAATTTACCAATACATCTTCAGTGAGACACTAATAGCTAACCTCTTTCAGTCACATAAAATGACAGCAGGTGAAAGCAAAGCCCTCTCTTATTTATAATTGCTTCAGAAAGAAAAACTGTGCAGTATTAGAGTTCTATACACAAATAAATAAAACACACTTCAAGCTAATATCATGGGATGTGTTTTCAGAATGAATGAGAAAATCAATAGTTGTAAAATAGTTTCTAAAATGTCAATGTAACAACCAGCTAGAACAAGTACACATATTTTAGTTTATTATATTAAAAAATAAAATTGAAAACATAATTATATGCATATATGTGTACATGTGCAAGTACATCAAATTCCAATATACATAAATTTTCTACATATACTGCATTATTTTGAAAAGATTATATAAGATTCTATTTAGTTAAACACTAATTCAGTTAAAAGTACACTTTACAAATAATAAAAATTTACTTTATAAATGTTCTCATTCCTCAGTGTATAAATGCATACACATATAAGTCCATTAAATAAAATGTTTTCCATTGTGTGGTCTTCTTATTTTTTAAGACATGTAGGCTCTGTCTTCATGCACACCAGAAGAGGGCGTCAGATCCCATTATAGATGGTTATGAACCACCATGTGGTTGCTGGGAATTGAACTCAGGACCTCTGGTAGAGCAGTCCATGCTCTTTAGCCGCTGAGCCATCTACCCAGCCCCAAGAAATTTTATATTTTTGAACTCATGGAAGGGAGGGAGGGAGGGAGGGAGGGAGGGAGGGAGGGAGAGAGAGAGAGGGAGAGAGAGAGAGAGAGAGAGAGAGAGAGAGAGAGAGAGAGAGAGAGAGCTGTTTTGGAGGGCAGTTGTCCTGGCAGGGCCACTTGCTTTCTGTCATGATAGAAAGTTTTGAATTCATTCAGAACTTTTTTTTTATACATTTACTAGCCATTTCAGCCTCTGCCCAGTCTATATGGTCAAATAGCCATATGGCCAAGCAACACACACTAACATATATTTGTGTCAATGAGGAAATACCTCTTAGCAAAACTTAAAGGCAGGTAGGAGAAGAATCATTCAGAGATGACGTTAAGGAGATCAGCATCACAGCCTAACCTTCTAAGAGGAATGGAAAAAACACACTTGAGTCCATTAATTCCAGGGGCCATTGAAGCTTCTAGATTCTATTTCATATCATGCTCAGTGGGGAGAAAAATGTTAACGAAAGCTGAGTGTGACTCTCCACTGCAACTAGAGAGGGTAGATAAGGTGGAAAGCCCGTTCCCTCTGGACGTTGTGTGTTTGTGGGAATCAAACACCAGTATAGTCACAGGGACCATGGGAGTCATTATTATTCATGCAAATGCCTATGAAAACAGGATGAAGATTACAGGTAGACCATCAATCAGGAAAAGGCGAGTGACAGGATGAAGAAGAGAAGCAGGACACAATCTCCAGGTTGAGGGTGTGAAAGAAGGAATGCTAAGCCAGACAAAGAGAATCTTTAAGATTCCTAACACATTGTGCCAGAGTGTTAGGGATGCAGTGGCTCCCCTGGGCTTGACACAGCCTTTGTAAGGGAGACAGCTAGGGAGAACTGTAATTAATCAAAAGAAAGCATGCTTTAGTGGCACTGGTTCAAGCAAGGTGGCACAAGGAGTGTATTGAAGTTACAGAATCTGTTCCGCTGGAGAGTCACACAGTCCCCATTATTCTTTTTTACCCTCTTCCTTCCTGCTGCTTGGTTTTATATTCTTTTTTTTTTTTTTTCAGGGCTTCTCTGTATAGCCCTGGATGTCCTGGAACTCACTTTGTAGACCAGGCTGGCCTCGAACTCAGAAATCCGCCTGCCTCTGCCTCCTGAGTGCTGGGATTAAAGGCGTGCGCCACCATTCCTGGCTAAGGTTTTTATATTCTTATCACACCACTACTCTTGCTAATATGACTTTTCTTGTTCTTTCCATTTCTATTCTGTCTTCAGTACATTACTCCATATACTTCCCAACCAAAGTATATGGGAAGGGATGTACACTTTAGCAGGTTTTTCTTTAGATTTACTTCTGCAACAGTTTTTGCAGTAAAGTGGTAGGCACAAGATAACCCCAAACACTAGACTTTCTCTCAACTGAGTCCCTAAATGATTTTTTTCTGAGACTGGCTGCTTTTCCCATTGTGGAAAGATCACCAGTAAAACATAGTTTGGCTTACTCTGTGAGAAAAGATGGCCTGTGTTGGCAACTGATGGAAAGTTCTTGCTAGCAGACATGAACAAAGAAAAGGCAACTGAAGTCAAAAAGGAGGAAGTCAGATGACCATGTTAGAAAGCCTTCCTAGAGGTGCATACTGTCCTTACCTCTCATTAGTGTAAGGAGAAGAAAAGTCCGTTTAAAAATTACAGAAGGCATGTGGGCCTCCTGAGATTATACACCATTCCAGTGCTGCACAGCTCTCTGAAATGCCCAAATAACGCTGCCACTGTCACAGTGGAGCCTGATGCTGCTGTCTGCAAGGACTCTCAAGCTTCTGCCATCCACACTGGGAGCGATATCTGTCTGCTTGTCCTCTGCAACTGCAGTTCTGAAAGGGAAGATGGTTTCTTGCTATTCAGTGCAGTCCCCTCTAAATTGAAACTTAGTCATACATCTGTAAATGGCGAAAGCAGGGTCACATGTAGAACACCAAAAGCAGAAGGATAGAGGGAAAATAAGGTAGGCTTCACATGCCATGTGTTTAAATACTACAAATTAAGATTACTTGCCAAATTGTTCTCAGAGAAGAGACAAGGAAAATTCTCGAAATTACATAGATTCTGAAATGTGTTAATTACCAAACTGGTCGTCCCAGAACTCCCGCTTCTCTGAAAGCTCTTAGTAAACCCAGTGCTCTGAATCTGCCACACTGACAAGTGCACTGGGCTGTGTGAGCTGCTGTGATTCCCTGAAACATCATCACCACCACTGCACCTATGCCTGCCATTTGTGACCTTCATGCTTAGATTCTTCATAAGTCATATGCCCCGTAAATATCTGTATCTGTTGGGTTCTATTTTCATTCTTGTCACCTCTAGAAGTCCTAGATTCTCTGTAACTTAGATGAATTTCCTCATGAATGCCATTTTTAACTCCTTTACTTGGCCCTTTCATGAAGGGTTCCACTTAATTCAAAAGTGATACATTTGCATTTGTGTATTTGTGATATGTGTGTGAATATGGTATATGTGCATGTTTGTATATGAATGTGGTGTGTTTGTGTGATGTGTGTGTGTGATATGTGAGTATACATGTCTTTGTATGGGTGTAATAGATAAGTTTGTTTTTGTGTGATATATATATGATGTATGTGAGAGTGTGTCTGTATGTGTGTATATATGTTTATCTCTGTGTATGTTGTATTTATGTGTTTTGTTGTATGTGTGTGTATGTGTGTTTTCTGTATGAAGGTTGTCTTAGTCAGGGTTTCTATTCCTGGACAAAACATCATGACCAAGAAGCAGTTGGGGAGGAAAGGGTTTATTCAGCTTACACTTCCACATTGCTGTTCATCACCAGGGAAGTCAGGACTGGAACTCAAGCAGGTCATGAAGCAGGAGCTGATGCAGAAGCCATGGAGGGATGTTCCTTACTGGCTTGCTTCCCCTGGCTTGCTCAGCATGCTCTCTTATAGAACCCAAGACTGCCAGGCCAGAGATGGTTCCACCCACAAGGGGCCTTTCCCCCTTGATCACTAATTGAGAAAATACCCCACAGCTAGATCTCATGAAGGTACTTCCCCAACTGAAGCCCCTTTCTCTGTGATAACCCCAGCTGTATCAAGTTGACACAAAACTAGCCAGTACAAAGGTGTTGCATATGTGTCTGTGTTTATATGTGTGAGTGTGAAGGTTCAGATACTTGTGCTCACACAGAGTTTGGAGAAGGATGCTGGGTGTCTTTACTACTCTCTCCTTATTCCTTTAAATCAGGGTCTACACCTGAACTTGGATTTCAGGCCATCTGGAAGCCAAGAAGCTTCAGCAATCCACTTGCCTCCACCCACTTCAGTACTGAAGTCACATGCATGCCTAGGGATCATGCCCAGCTTATCATATGTGTGCCCATTCTTAATCATACTTATTCAGCAAATGCTCCAAACACTGAGCCATCTCTCTATATCCAAAGGTAATGCTTTAAATAAAGATTTTGAATTTTCCAGGGCTAAATTGAAACTATAAAGAAAATTACTTGTACCTTGCTGGTGTGAAGCTATAAATATGTGGGTAAATAGTGAGTATCATTACATAAAGTCATAATCCATTAACTGAGAATATTGAACTGCAAAGTATAAGAGATAATTAAAACCTGATGTGTGATAAAACTTTTCCTACACACATATCTACTCAAAACAAATAGGGAGCCCATGACAGATCAGAGTATAAATGCCATCAAAGTTCAACATTGTGAAGCAACAAATTTCACTGTAGTTGTAGACAGAGATATGAGTCAGAGGCTACTTACAGGGGAAGAAATTACTCAAAGACAGCAGCATCCCCAAGGCCCATGCCAGCATGGTGACAGTTCACAGGAAACCTGGCACACACTTCATAGCATGAAGGCATTTCAACAGTTTGAAAAGGGTCCTTTCCAAGTTACTCATTTCTAAACTTCTTCCAGGAAGCTTGGCTGGTTTCTGCTTCTTCCAGGCAGCTGGTGTGGTCTCAAGAATCTTGGCTTGTCTGAGAAAGACTCAGAATTTATTCCTTATTCTGGTCAGTTTCAGGGAGTTCCTGAAGCTGGTTTGAGTTCTTTAACTTCCTAACTAAAGAGTTTCCATGTGGAATGGAATGCTTCAATCTCAGGTCAAACTATTCCACACCAGCATCCATAGGTCAGAGCCCTGCCTCCTGTACAGCCTCTCTCATATCACTGTCAACACTGGAGACAGACTTTAGAGGGTAAGAATAATTCCCATGCATATCTCATTCCTAATAGATGACAAGTTTGTGAAAGGTTTTAACTTGATGTTCTTGACACAAAGGTAATTGTTAAAGGTTTCAATGGATATATATTAAATTAATACCTTTGTTCATCTCACTAAAAGACTGTTAGCATTTAAGCAGAATTGAGACCTGTCTGGATATTTTTGAAATACAACTTCATTTTTGTCTTTGAAAGGAAGTTTTGTGTTTGTAAACACATGTGCTATTCTTTGCTGTTTCTTCTGTTAGGAGAAGGAATGCAGAAGCTAAAGACTGAAATGTAAGTCTAAATACTAGTTAGCTGGCTGGAACAATACATAGAGTGTCTGTGCAGGAGGTACTCCTGAACTACTGATCTAATATCATAGCCATGGCACCCTGTATATGGGGAAATGATTCTGAAGTCCTTAAATATCAAATTAGATGCTTTGATGATAGTGTTTTCTTTATATAACATAATAAAGAACCAAAAATTAAACAATCTTAACAAAGAGCTGTCTCAAAGACATGAAGAGTGTCAGAAACTGAAGAGTGGGTAGGGGTACCTCCTTCTGAGAGGTGGGAGTACAGCATCCACTCCAGCCATTTCACCTTGGTGTGCAGATGCCCACCACCCCTCACTGTAATCTTCACATTACCTTCTGCTATGCATCCATGTCATATCTGGGTCCAAACCTCCCTTATGATAAGGGATGATACATACTGGACAACCGCTTAATTTTAACTTGAAGATCTCTGTAAAATCCCTATTTCTTGTGGAGGCCCGACCAGCGGTAACCCCTACATTCACAGACTGGGGTTCCCTGGAAGGAATGGTCAGGAGCTGTAATGAGATGGGGGAGGGGAAAGAACATGACCAAGGCTGGGTTGCTGTTCAAGGCGACT
Source organism: Mus minutoides (assembly GCA_902729485.2). Classification (NCBI taxonomy): domain Eukaryota; kingdom Metazoa; phylum Chordata; class Mammalia; order Rodentia; family Muridae; genus Mus; species Mus minutoides. The sequence continues at coordinate 35,902 of CACVCL010020923.1, forward strand.
GTTTAATGAATCACAAGCACGAGGGGAAAAAGAGGGGAAGTCCTGCCCCCGGTCTTCTGTGCAGGCAGGCGTCTAGGGTTTGGCGGGAACCCTGAAGTCTCGTGAGATGTCCCAGGTCTGTGTTGGTGGGCTGGTTGTAGGTGGGCTGGGCACAGCCAAGCTCCTGAGAGACCTGGGAGCAGGCTGCAGCCCCCCCCCCCCCCACATCTTAGCCTAATTAACATGACAAACATGACAACAGATGCCTCCGAGTGCAGCTTCTCAAGGCTTGGTCACAGTACCAGCATTTGCTGATGGAAAAGGGGTACCACAATTTCCAAACGACCTCATCACCTGCTGAACTGGGCAGTTAGGAAAGCAAAGTGATGGGGGCATTTACCTGGGAGGGACACAAGCATTATCAATAGCACTTTATGACATATAGGATAGGAAATAATTTCTAAGCTGTCTAAAAGGGTGATTAGACACATAGTATCCAAGTAATGGAAGTACTAGGCTTACACTTGTTCCACTTCACATTCCACACAAACGAAAATGGACCTTTAATTAGATTTGAACTTTGTTGCTATCTAGAAACAATTCATCCTGAGTTATTCTCCAGGACTGCTCGCCATGCAGGAGTGCTTGTCCTGACCATTATTACCTGTGAATGCTTGAACTTGCTTATTGTAGTTCAGTTGTCAACATCATTGTGTACTAGTCCTTTTTGTTAAAAACATATGCTTTGAAATGTGACATTAAAATTTTATGGGCTTTTTTTTTTCGTTTTTTTTTTTTTTTAATCACCATTTAGAGAAAAAGGTAGAAATAAATTCAGTGACATTGGCTTTTGGGGGACTGAACAAAAAATATCATTTTGTTCTCAAAAAAATTAAAATGGGGTCTGGAAAGAGGTTGAATGTTTAAGAGCGACACCTTGTTTTTGCAGAGGACTCAAATTTGGTTCCCAGTCCCCCACACTTGGCAACTTGCAACAGTTTGCAATTGCAGCTGTAGGGGAATTTAATGTCTCTGGCCTCAATGATCAATTTCTCTCATGTGTCCATATCCACACACAGACACACAAAATTAAAAACAATAAAAAATTTTAAAAAGGAAATTAAAACAAATTTATGAAGTCTGAGAAAGTGTGAAACCAACAGGAAGATAAATGTCTTTGTCAGTGGGCAGCAGTTACTGAAAACATTCATAAATGGCCACAGTGACTGAGAATAAATGTGGTTGTTGAATGTTCAGCCCCTAGTGAGAAGTCTATCAGCTGCTCAGAAGCTTAAGAACATTAATGAAGAGGGACAGAAAGAATGGGGAGGAGTGCCTGGCTTTAGGATGGAACATAGTCATTTCACTGATGAACTCACAGCAGATTCAGTTACCTAAAGCCCTGCATAAGAATAAGTCTGACAGTGTTTCATTGTGTGTCAGGAGGGTCTCCTGTGGCCCTACCTCTCCATGAGGGACTAATGGAGGTGAATGATTTCTAAAGAAGAGGGAGTGTCATTTTTCATCTGTGATGTGACCATTCCTAAGTTACCATGATCCAGTAAGTACCTCCGAGTCGGTGATGTGACCATTCCTAAGTTACCATGATCCAGTAAGTACCTCCGAGCCATTTCACAACACCAACCCTCATTCTATTCAGTGCTTCCAGTTAGAGGGAGTGGGAGGGAGAGAGGAAATGGGTGAGATGGGGAAGGAGGATGGAGAGGAAATAGAATCATGAATATAAAGTGAAACCTTTTGGGAAGAAGGATTTCCATGGAGAGAAAGAGAGATGAGGTAAAAGAGGTGAAAATGGCCAAAAGCCATTACATGTGTAACTGAGATTGTCAACGAATATTCTTTTTTTTTTTTTTTTTCAATTTTATTAGATATTTTCTTCATTTACATTTCAAGTGTTATCCAGAAAGTTCCCTATATCCTCCCCCCTCCCGGCCCTGCTACCCTACCCACCCGCTCCCACCCCCTGGCCCCGGTGTTCCCCTGTATTGGGGCAAATAAAGTCTGCATAACCAAGGGGCCTCTCTTCCCACTGANCACACACACACACACACACACACACACAGAGAGAGAGAGAGAGAGAGAGAGAGAGAGAGAGAGAGAGAGAGAGAGAAAATGTTAGCTTTTGGTGGGTGACGTAAATTTTGACACTTCACAACATTTTAGAGAAATTCAGTTTTCTTTTTCTTTTTCCCAGGACCTACAATCGAGAGCCAATATAACTGGAGTTTCTTAAAGCATGGGTATTTTTATCTCACTGGCTTTAGTGTTCATAGTCAATGCCACAATTTATGGACAGTGATTGCCAAGAACCATCTCTATTTCCAGAAAAGGGGAGTGTTGCCATTTCTATTTTTTTTCCTTATCTTGTTTCCAGGCTTGTCTTGTAAAGTGCCCACAGGTGTTAAAATTACTTGGGATATAGAAAAGCCAGAATGCTGCCTGTGCTCTCTGCTTGCAGATCTAGGGAATTTGCTTAGCGATCAGATGCTTGGCTGTAGAACCAGCTTTGGCACTGTCAGGCATCACACTGGAAATCAAATGTTTGCCTTCATAACCAGGCTTTCTACCTGCTAATCCTACACCTGAATTTAATCACACTCAATCCACTCATTAATCACTCCACAGATATTTATTTATGATACAAAATGCTGAAAGGTTAATAGTCCACTGACTCCTAAATTCTATACTTCACAAACAGAAAACAAACCGGACAAAGAAGGATCCTCAGAAATGCCTTCAAAATGGTCTAAATATCAGAACACTGAGGGAATTAATTTCATTTTTGAATAGAAGCCAAAGAACAGAATCACCCAAATAAAGGAGCACCCTAGATTGGTGCTGATTTTATGCTTATGAAATTCAATATTCTAGTCAAGTAAATGTGCTCTTTCTCTCAGCTCCCTATATTAAACAGTCTGTTCTCTCTCTATCAACACCTCTCAGGCATCACTTTGAAGTCTCTCCAGCATGATGCATAGGAAAAAAATTCTAAAGATTAACCCGATTCCAAGAAGCTTTAAATAGAACAGAAAATTAAAGGAAAATAAGAGAAAGAACAAAACTTTATTTAAGAATTTGGGGCATTTCTGTTCCATCCTAAATTGTCCACTTGGATAGCACCATGTCCTCTGAGCCCACTGGCAAACCAGAACTTTCCTCACTGTTCTCATTTCAATTGGTAATATAGTCAGCAAGTATTCTATGGTATTCTTCAGATACAATGGACTCACTCGCTTTTTTTGGTTATAGTTCTTTTCATTCTGAGGAACATATATCTTTGTTCCATATTATGAAAAGCCACCCTGTGAGTCATATGAGGTGATCCATATAGAAGTACTACGTGAATTCCAGGGTATGATGCAATGGGGTATGATGCAATGGGGTATGATGCAATGGGGTATGATGCAATGGGGTATGATGCAATGGGGTATGATGCGATGGAGCTTCTATTTGTTGACAGAGATGGGCATGCCATAACTTTATCAGTGGAAGGCTTGAAATCCTCTGGTGTTGACATAAAAAGAAAAAAGAAAACATAGAAGTCCACAAAACCTGCCCGTGTGAGACTTTTCATGATTTGTTCTCATCTGGAAAGTGTATTTGTGTTTAGAAACATTATTCCCTAAAACAAACTTCTCAGTGCCTATTCTATAATGGAAGAGAGAGAGAGAGAGAGAGAGAGAGAGATGAATGAATAGCCTAATAATTAGTCCAATGTCTCCTTTTTGTACACATTCACAAAGGATGTTAGATGTGTAAAGTACAAAGTGATTCAACAGTCATAAGACATAATGCAGGATGACAATATGTTTATTAAAACATATCCCCTCTACATTCTCTTATATTTAATCTGCTTATGCTTAGGCCTCTCCAATTAGGCTAAGCTGGATAGCTGGTAAGTCTCAGGGATCTTCTTGTCTATGCCCTCCAGAATCTGAGATTATAAGTATGGCTACTGATACTTCTTTTTACATGTATCCTGGAGATTAAACTTAGGTTCTTATACTTTTGTGGCAAGCATTTTACTGAACCATAACTCTAATCCTCCCTTTTCATTCTTTAGGAGACTCCAACTTGCATGGTCAGTTGTATGGTGTACCTCAAAATCCTATTGATGGTAGCTAACACTTTTCATTTTTCTTCTTCTTCACAGACAATTCAGAAGCGGCTTGCAAGGGTCCAGTCACTTCTCTACTGCAATGAGAATAGGTTCTGGCAAACCTTCCTGGAGAGCCAGGGGAGTTATGAGTGCAATGATAGCACCACACTGTGCCAGTGCCCTATCCCATTCATCACAGGTGGTATTTTACTCAGCGTTTCTATTCCTGCACAAAACATAATGGCCCAGAAGCAAGTTGGGAACGAAAAGGTTTATTCAGCTTACACTTCCATGTTGTTGTTCATCACCAAAAAAAGTCAGAACTAAACACATAAACGGTAGGAACCTGAAAGTAGGAGCTGATGCAGAAGCCATGGAGGGCTGAGGCTTACTGGATTTCTTCTCCTAGCTTGCTCAGCTTGCTTTCTTATAAAACTCAAGACTACCAACTCAAGGATGGCACCACCCACAATTGGCCCTCCCACCAGTGATCACTAATTGAGAAAATGCCTTACAGCTGGATCTTGTGAAAGCATTTCCTCAAGGGAGGCTCCTTTCTCTGTAATAATTCCACCCTGTGTCAAGTTAGCACACTAAACCACCCAGTACAGTTAGGAACAACAGCTGTGCCATGTGTGTGAGCTATGCTCATTCTATGGCTCCTGCAATAAGGACTACAAGCTGTATAGGGACTGCTGTGTATCTGAACATGAACTCTGAGCAGTATGAGCAGTTTATCAGCTATGAGATCGACCTGGACTTCCAGGACTTGGAACTGAAGTACCTGTTGCAGATGATGGAGCCATGCCTTTATGTCCACACTACTTTCATCAGCAATGAAATTCACCTGGATATATTTTTTGACCCTCAGTGGCATGAGTGCATGTCCCTCACTCTCAAGAGCAACAAGAACCTCATGGACTTTATCCACATGGTGATCTGTATGTCCATGAATATCTGCCAGATGCCCAACAACAGCCTGGACCCTTTGTTTTTTATCAGTCCTTTCAGTGGGAACCATTCAGAAGGCTGGAACATGCCCTTGGGGGAATTTGACTACCCATTTTGTGAAGGGATCTGTCTGCAAAACAGCCAATAATACAATTGGAATTTCTTGCTGGGCAATTGGTAAAAAACTTTTTTCAAGACTGTCCATATCTACCTACACAGTCAGACTCATCTACCCACCCTATGCAATGAGTCTGGCCAGGGCCCACTGGGCCTGTCAGATCGCTCCAAAAGGCAATTCTACATCAAGATCTCCTATGTGCAGGTGTCCAGGTAGAGCCTGAGATTCAATACTGATATCCTACAAAGTAACATGCAACAGGTGAGTCAATCCTATACACTAGATGGTCAGTTCTATTCCTCTTCATCTGTGATGCTTCTCATGTTGGACATTCGGAACAGAATTAACTCTCTGACCCCTCCTGTGGACCCAGGAAAACTTCAGCTGGATTTCCTGCATGCTGAAGCACTGCTGGAAGTTGGATATTCTGTCATGAAGAAGAGTCTCAGAATTTTGTGAAGCTTTAAGTTGGTGGCAAGTGTTCAGAAGACATCACTTTACAGCACTTACTACCATAGTTCATTCTGTCTCTTCTTTTAAAGTGCTCTCAGTGCCTCGGTGATGGTGGTGGTGGCGGTGGCGGTTAGTGATTGTGTGTAGAAGAATGTGATGAGGATGTCCCATTTAGGGATAAATACTTTATCTCTTTTTTTCAGCACTTTGAAGAGCTATGATTCTTTCCATTATCTATTGGCTACTCCTCAAAGTAGCTACTCTAACCAAAGTCAAGAACAGCACAGGTTTCCATATATAAAAATAAAGGTTAGGATGCAATTTGTCATGACTATCTGCCTTAGGACCTATGACTTCTACAGCCAGTGCTTTTGACTAGTATCAAACTAACAGAAATGAATGTCACTCCTGTGAACAGGCCTCAGACCCAAACAAACTACTCTATAGCAGTCATACTAAGATGGCATCTGTAGCTACATCTTCCTGGCAGGTTGCTGATACATCACACAGAGTCCAGTCCTGGATAAAACCACTGATGTCTTTTCCCCACCAACAGACTGCCCTTCACAGTCTAACACTGGGATTGGGTATTGATTTCTCTGTGTTACGTAGACAAAATGTGGTAACTTACAGATGCTTTCAACCCAGACTCTTCAGAAAATCCTCTTAAAATCTCCCTCCTTAAACATTGTGTTTAATGCATAAATGGTCAGTATTTCCTTTTCACATATTCAGTTTCTCTTTTTACAGAAGAGGACCTGAGGACAGGCAAAAGGGAAGGAGGGAGAGAGGAAAGAATGGCCTATCTTAACATCGTGAGACTAGGTTGTCCAACACAAAACACACTCAATTGTATTTTTGAAGGGTTTTTGTTTTCATTTTTATTTTAGTTCAGAGTGCTCTATATCAGCAATTTTTTGACCTTACAAGACTTTTGCTTACATATTACAGTCTCTGATTTTTAAAATTTTAGGTTATTGCTATGTGTGTCAATGTGTGTGTGTGTGTGTGTGTGTGTGTGTGTGTGTGTGTGTGTGAATCTATTTGTGAGTCATGTGGGTCTGTGTCAATGTGTGTATATGTGTGTGTTATGTGTGTATATGTGTCATGTGTATATATGTGTGTTTACTTGTCAGTGTTTGTGTGTGTGATGTATGTGTATGTGTATGTCATGTGTGTGTATGTATATGTACTTGTCAGGGTTTGTGTGTGTGTTTATGTATGTAATCTATATGTGTTGTACTTTTCCTTTGGCTTTTTGTTTGTCCAGATCCCTTATTTTCCTGTCCTATACAGGTTTGTTGGCTTTTTTTCTTTTCCTTTATAGATGCCTGTTTGTTTTCTCATGAGATGGAGCAAGAAAGGGTTCAGAATTTGGTAGGTGAGGAGGGCAAAGGGATGTGGAAGCTCTTGGGAAGGATGAACCATAATCAGAACACATTGTATGGGGAAAAACTATTTTTTAAAAAAAATCTTGAGACTGACTCACTGGGCTTTAGCAAATTCTGACTGTGCCAGAGGAGTACCTGCACAATATTGAGGGAAGGGGTCTGCTGGGATTGAAACATAACTTAGCTCCTTCTGTTGGAATTCCATGAAAGGATATTTGCGAACTTCTTCAGACAATAATCTTGTGCTATTATTCATGAGAATGACCTAGATAGAGTGCTACACACAGGCAGAGCTGTGTTAGCTGATGGTGACTATACCACAGAAAGGATCAAGAGGGATCTGGATAACAGGAAAGGAGAGGAGGGAAGGGAAGGAAGGATGAAGAACTTCCACCAGTGCTTGGCAAAGACAAAGTGAGGATGTGATTTCTAGATCTCGTTGATTTAGATATACCAACAGGAAAAGCTTCAAGTCAATTCCCTGGGAAAGAAAAAAAGAAAATAGAACCTTGCTAGGAATGAAACTTGTGTTTAGAAAACATCATTAGCTTATTGCTCATTAACTTTACCTCCATTAGTGTTTCCAATATATAAAGTATGGCCTTGAGACTGAATTTCAGCTCGTATGTCAGACACCTAACAAAAGGGAAGATTTCCACTTATAGGTTTTCATGAAATATCTCTGTCTCATTATAATAGCAGTCTGTTGAAAAAGAATATTCTTTAATGTGATTAAATGTACTATACTCTTTCAGTAAAACTATAAATTAACTTTAAAAGTAAATTAAGAAATTCTTTGCTGGAATGCAAATTTGTATACTTAGTAGCCTTCTATCTTCATGTAAACAATGCTCTCTCTACTCAGTTCCATTCTCTAAGAAAGATGAATGCCTTGGTACACATCCTCTATACACATTTTGGCTGGGGCATTATTTCCATGTTGGTTGTAATGGTTTTCATTAAGCAAAGAGCAAGACTGAAAGTGCCTTGTTGTCTGTACTAACCAATCACACAAGCTGGTTTTAACTTAGGCCAAATATCATCCAGTGTTAAACTCTTAAAATGTTCCTGTCAGCGTGTTTATTTTCTCAGAAAAATTTTTTTGAGAAAATCTTGTTTGTCTTATATGTAATGAACTGTATAATTTATCTGGTACCCCATATATATTGTAGTTTATAATATTTAGACTCTATCATGTAGTCTCTGAGGACTCTGTCTTTGACTAGCAGTAGGCTGCCTTCTCCATTTACCACCTTGCAGTCCTTATAGGAACAGAATCTTCCAGCAGTCTGATCTTAGGCATTCAGCCTTTAGAACAGTAGGAAAATATATTTCTCATGTTCAAACCACCAAATGATATGCTATTATCCATCCCTAGCAAATCAATATAGTGAAAACTATGCATGGATGTCTACAGCAGCATTCATCACAATAGCCAAAAGATAAAAATAACCCAAATCATGTCTCAGCAAAGCACATTACATCTGTACAAGGAAATGCTAGTCAGCTTTAAAATTAAATCTAGTCTTCATGCCTCTTGCAAAGTGAATTCAAGTTGAATATTTGGTACATGGAGGAAATCAAAGATAGAAGAGCATATCATAGGTGATTTTAGTTTTATGAAACACCTAGATATAGGCAAAATCAAAGAAGAAACACAAGGATGATTAGAGTTTGCTTATGGTTGAAGAATGAAGGACAATAATAACCAATAAACCACTGAGGTCTCTTTCAGAAGTGGTTATACATAGAAATAAACAGTGGTGGTAGTCACTAGCATTTATGACATGTAAGAAAAATAATGAAGTAACACACATACGTTAAAGGCTAAGTTGTAAGGCATATGTATTATGTCTCAATAAATTTATGAAATTAAAAACAAAAGACCAACCCTACTTTCTTTTTTCTCTTTACCCCTATTTACTTTGCTCCAGCCTGTCCTCTGTCCTTCCCTCTCTTGACAAATAGTCTCTCTCTCTGTCTCTCTCTCTCTCTCTTTCAAGCTGATCTGGAGATTTCTTTATCCAAGGCTGGAATCATCAAACTCACATCTTGAATGTCAGGATTATAGGTATAAACCACCACACTCTTGGGTCCTTAATACCTATTTGATCATGGGTAGACAATGGCTTCAAAAGAAAGAATCAAAGAATGGGTTAAAAAAAAAAGTCCCCAATGCTTTGAAACAAAGAACAGAATTATATTATAATGGACCATAAAACTATGGCTTTTATAAAATTTAAATAATACTGTAGATTTTATTTTCTTTTTAACAAGCGAAATCACAAACATAAATATAAGTTATAGGAAGAAAAGCAGAATGTATTAGAATGGAAATAAAAACATCTTGATATCCTGTAGATAGGATGTTCATGATATAAAGATTGAAGCAACTGAAGTATGCCAGGGAATGTCCATTAGATGTAAAAGTATGACAGAAAAAAATAGGAGGATATCAGTCAATTTTTACTGCAGTAAGTGAAGAGATGCGTGACAGGACGTGTCCTTAACATCAAAACACAAATCAAGTGTTTGTCTTTTCCAAACCACAGAAGTGTGCAAAGGCAGTGCCTTTGGAGTTATTTATGAGAGCATAATGTTGCTTCCAGATATGAAGACCTTGTCCTTAAATTCAAAACATTTCTTTGTAAGTGCTTTGAACTTGGATTCCTTGTGGATTGCATGTGTGTGGAAGATGCATTACAAACTCTAGTCTGAAAGGGATCACTAAGAGAAATAATAAATAAACAAATACATTTTTAAGGAGAAGGGACTGAAGGAGCTGAGGAGGTTTGCATCCCTGTGGAGGGAGCAACAGTGTAAACAGGCCAGACCCTTTCCACCACCCCTAAGAGCTCCAGGTGACTGGACCACAAACCAAAGAATACACATGGAGTGACCCATGACACTGGCCACATTTGTATCAGAAGATGGCCTTGTTGGACATCAGTGGGAGGAGAGGCCCTCAGGCCTGAGGATGTTCAATGCCCCAGTGTAGGATGGGAATGGGTAAGTAGGGGAGCACCCTCATAGAGGCAGGAGGAGGAGAAATAGGATGGGGTTTTCTGAAGGGGAGATCTGGAAAGGGGAAATATTTGAAGTGTAAATAAAGAAAATATGCAAGAAAAAAAAGAATAGAACAAGTAGTAAAATTAATAGAATTTTTATCTTAAAAAAGAAAAAAAAAAAAAAAAAAAAAAAAAAAAAAAAAAAAAAAAAAAAAAAAAAAAAAAAAAAAAAAAAAAAAATTTTTAATTAAAAAAAAAAAAAAAAAAAAAAAAAAAAAAAAGAAAAACGGTCTTTATTTGGCCACTACCATAGCACAAGCATAACACATCCAAAAAACAAACAGTCCCTGTCAGTTCTGTCTTTTGCTTCAGCGCTAAACAATGCCTTTCTGAAGTGTACTTCTATAGGACTTTCCTTTTTCATTCGTACATCTCTTTTGTAAAGAAAGGCTGCCTTTGGGGGGTCACTGTTGATATTCAAAGATTACAACTGCTATCTTTGTCTTGGCTACTACCTGCCTGAAGCAGTCTGGACTGGTGTATCATATGACTCTGTCTAGACTGTGAGAATGGCATTCTTTTCAGTATTAGACCTTTTCTCTGGGCTATAGGCTTTATGGACATGACTACTGGTCACTTGGACTTCTCTTTGTCGATAAGAGTAGCTCTCCCTATCACGTTTAGGGTTACCAAAGTATAGCTCTATAGATTAGTTATGGTAACACATTTGAAAATAATGAGAAATATGAAGATGACTTAGGAATTAAAAATGTTATTTTTCAGATATTCTTATTAAAGACTCTACTTTTTTAGAAATTCCAATGAATATTCACTATGCACATCGAGCATTTATGCAAGATAAACACAGTACATACTACATTTCAAGAAGTTTGTAGTGTATCTTTTGTATGTCATGTAGTTAAATTGCATCTGCCTTCTCTTTTGCTTTGTTATTGATTTCTATTAAAAGATGCCAAAGGGTGTTTATATAATAAGTTGCTCTATTAACAGCTTTCTCCTCAGACAATGAAATGAAAAATATTCACCTATAAACAGTCCAGACACTTCTGTGAAGATGTTGCATTTAATGCATGGAGAACTTATGGTTTCTAAAAAGAAAATAAAGCAAAATAAAGGCAGCTTCCCTTCAACTGACACACCATATCTTATGACTCCAATGCCACCTGTATTCTAAGACCAAGCCAAAGAGAATGTGATAGCTATGGGGCAGGGAGGATGGGATTTAGGAAAGTCCAGATATTAAACTATTGAAACTTTAAATCTTTTAGTAATTGATGACTGAGATTAAACTCCAAATAGGACTCTGTATCTAGATGCCAATAGAAATTCCATTCATAACGCAGAGAGAGTGTGGAGGCCTGACTTAAATGTCTTCTACTCAGTTCTTAACAAATCCAACAAAGAATTGGGTATATAGTTTAAGATGAATGTTTGATGAGATTTAAAAGACTCTACAGGAAGAGAATCTTGTAACTAAACAAACTCTACTCCAGAAAAACAATGATCTTAGCTTCAAGGGCAGAAGAGAAAAACAGGTTTGTTATAAACAGGTTTCACTCGTCTGTGCAAATTACCTAAAGCAGTGAACCGTGGACTTTCTCAGCAGCTATTTCACTTAAAATATGTGAAAATCCTTCCTTGCTTTCTCTTTGCATGGTCTAATACACTGAAGAAAATCTATGTCATATTTCTGAGACACAAAGATGACACATAGTTTCCAAATAGACATCAGAAACATACTAAGCCCCTATTTATTTTTCAATTATTGGGACTCTTTCTCCCTCAGTGAACTACATTTTTACAAATAAAGTACCAAAATTGTCTTTTTCCTGGAACAAGAATGGGTGTAAGGAAAATGTGTATTTAGGAATAGTATGTGTGTGGCGGGGGAGGGGAGTGGGTGTCATTCTAATGAAAATGTCAACTGTAAATAATTAAATTATAATAAAAATGAAATATTCTCTATATAGAGATGGCTTGATAAATACATTAACTATAGCAATATCAATATTATGTTCAGAACATAGTAGGAGAGAATAAGTGAACATACAGAATGAGCTTCTGGTCAAATGAAAAGAGAATATCTGCATAAAGTCAAGCCACAGACACACTAAGAGGTTGTGACAAGAGTTACTATAAATTTTTTTTTCTGCAGATGAAATTCCTCCACTAGAGCTCTGCCAAGAAATAGATAGATAGATAGATAGATAGATAGATAGATAGATAGATAGATAGAGTAAACAAACAAATAGTATTCTACAGGTTAAGAGGTTTGCCCTTAATTTCTGAATGACTCAATTTCAGAGACTGTTTTAAAGTACTTTGAGTTGTATCCATGGTAGTTAAAAAAAGAATCATGACTGCTTCTTTCAACCATGCAAAAGGTGAAAATCAAAACCAAAACAAGTGGCATATCTACGTTAGTTAGCATACACATACTTTCATGCTGTGCTAGCTGACAGGATCTGAAGACAGCAACAACCCAGTAGCAAAAAGCACACTACATCTAGACTTAAGTTCCCAACATTTCCCTCCATAGAAATTACAAGAAGGCTGAAAGAATGGGGGAAAAGCAAAATTCAAGATCACATTATAAGAAATGAATGTGGGTAGGAGATATTGTTAGGCCAATTTTAGGTAAATCTAGTCTTCCATGAGTGAAAACAAAACAGAGAGAGAGAGAGAGAGAGAGAGAGAGAGAGAGAATTGAGAAGAGCCAAATTTGTCTTAAATAAAAATAATGTAAGCAATTTGTGGGAAGGGTTTTTAAAATGTGAAACTTCAATATACATGAGATAAAATGATGAACCAATGTAATGTCCTTGGAAAGGCTGTGAATGGGGATGGTGACCATTCTTTGGAATAGAAAACACTGCCTAAGATTATTCATTTACTCTGACAGAGGATGTGAAAGTATAGGATATTGATGAAGACTGACATGGATGAAGAAGGCAAGCAATTTACATCTTTTGATTTCTTAATGATGTATAATTTTTAAAAAGGAAGATGCCAAGTATGAGGGAAAAGAGTATAGAGGGTTTGCAGAAGAAAGTGTCTCCAAGATCCTTGTAAGAATGTGTTCATTGTTACAGGTTGCAGGTAAAGTCCATGTATGGGTATTCACCATAAAACCACTCTATCTCTAAGAATTTCTTCAGAAGAATAAGACTGCTGAGGTGTGAAAATATGACTGGTTTGTTCTAGGATAAGAACATCTCTAAACAGACTAAATTAAAAGTTGAAGGAAGAAGAATGTAAACAGCAATGCCAAAAATATCTCCAAAATACTAGCCCATGACATCAAATATATCAACTAAGGAAAACTAATGGGTTGAAAGAAAGCCAAGGGCCCAAATAAATTAGAGTGGTTGAGGGTGATGAATCAATCCCAGAGTGGGGTTATTTGAACAAGCGAAGCTGAGGGACAGATAGTTGTAATAAGATTGTGAAATGCTCTGACACTTTTAAAGATAAATTACCTGTATGGTCCAGGGTGTGACATTGAAGGTAGTCACAGAGATGTAGGGACTACAGGAGGAAAATAGTTTCTAAAACCACAGAAGTCACCAAACACAAAGACTATGACTTTTAGTAGCTACCATGTGACACCAGTTACAGGATGGTGACAAGCTTTAAGTACAAGATCTTCTTTGAATGTATGAAAAATTAATAAATGTATGCCTAAAAATCAATTAAATAGTAACAGCTGAAGGAACAGCAAATGATGGTGATTAAATGCTACAGTTATTGGTCTTCAAATTTTTGTAAATAAAATACCAGTATAAGTTTCACTGTGGGAAACATGTTTTGAAAACTCATTAAGAGATCACCTAATTAAAATAGCATAGGTACTGGAGAGGCTCAGTAAAGGTTGCAAGTGCTGCTTTCCTTGCAGAGGACCAGAGTTAGTTTTCAGGACCCACATTGGAGGCTCACAGTCACCTGTAAATCCATCCTATAGAGTCTTCAGGCATTTGTGTATATTTGGTGCACATACAGGCAAGTAAGCATAATGTGCGCACACACGCGCGCACAGACACACATGAAAAAAAAGAGAGAGAGAGAACTAAAAGGTTCCATCAATCAATGGATAAACATTGAAATTCTATAAATATAGCCATGCATTTTATCAAATGATGCTTCTGGTATTGTATTAGGATTATTTATTAGTACCAACATTTGTATATAATGGAGAAATTTATAAGACACTACATTAACCAAGCAATAAAACTTAGCATTACTAGTGATAGAACAAAGTATCATTGTGTGTCTTTTCTCTATCTCTCTCTCTTTCTCATTACTTCTTTGATAACTTCAAACAGTACATTTTAATCACACTCATCCCCCTCTTCCACTTCCTCCAGATCTATCCCATTTACTGCAAACCAAACTTTTTGTCTCAACCCCACCTCTTTTAAGGCATCGAGTAAGTAGAGTTTCTGCAATTCTTATCTTCTTGATTATGTGACTTTTCTCAAAGTCACTGTAATTATTTAGAGTCTTAGTGTTTCCTTGTGAATTTAAGAACTGTGTTTCCCCCTTATTTGTGTTGAAAAAAATTACATTTGTAATTACATTGAATATGTCAATCATTTTGAGTATTACAAGCATTTTAAAATACTAATTATTGTAGTCCACTATGGAGTATAATTCCATTTCCCTACAGTTCATTCTGTTTGTCCAAGAATTACAGCATTTGCAAAACATATCTTTCTTACTTTAATAGTTTTTACTATTGTAAATAGATGTTTCCTTAATCCCTCGTTGGTATAGAGAAACATTGCCAATGTCATATATTGATTTTCATATCCTCCAACTTTATTAAGTTCATTCATTAATTCTCCAAACCATTGGGTTTGGTAAAGTTTGGGGGATTAACATCATGCCATAATCAGGTAGAAACAATTCCACATACTCTTTCCTCCAGATAGATCACATGAATGGTATTTAGTCCATTCTAATCTCCTTATTTCCTCTCAGACTTTGACTTTTGTTTCTTAATTTCTACTTTTTTTTTTTTTTTGCAAATTTCCACCGAATCATGTCATGAATCTGTAAAGATAATAGACCACATGAAAAATAAATTTAATGAAGCAAAATATTTTATATTAAGACTTCATAACTTATGTTACAGATGTACCCTTTTCTTTCTTAAAGATTGATCTGAAAATGCATAAATTAGAAAGCCATTAAAACAAGGCACTGATACTCCAGCAAGATATTGCTGAAAGGGCCCTGATATAGCTGTCCCGTGTGAGGCTATACCAGTGCCTGGCAAACACAGAAGTGGATGCTCACAGTCAGCTATTAAATGGAACACAGGGTTCCCAATAGAGGAGCTAGAGAAAGTACCCAAGGAGCTGAAGGGGTCTCCAACCCTATAGGTGGAAGAACAATATGAACTAACTAGTACCCCCAGAGCTCGTGTCTCTAGCTGCATATGTAGTAGAAGATGGCCTAGTTGGCCATCATTGGGAAGAGAGGCACCTTGGTCATGCAAACTGTATATGCCCCAGTACAGGGGAATGCCAGGGCCAAGATGTGGGAGTGGGTGGGTAGGGGAGCAGGGCAGGGGATGGGAGAGGGTTTAGGGGACTTTCGGGATAACATTTGAAACGTAAATGAAGAAAATATCTAAAAAAAATTTTTAAAAAAGCACTGAAGCCTAATGTCCTAGGCTATGTGTGTCCTGGTTAAAACTCTTTCACATTAAAACTGCTTCCTCATCCTTTGAATCAGAAGCTAGAATATTACTATCTAATCAACAATGTAGACTAACTTTTCAGAGCATCATTAATGCTTTATAGCCAAACACTCTGACTTGAAACATTCTCTCATGATGGTAGAGAGAAGTTCTAAAGAATTGAGAAGTAAATAAAAATTAGTAACGAACCAAGAAGTTCAAAAAGTTACAAAACTAAAAAGGCAGCTCCTTGAAGTCATTAAGTAGTGAACACTTGAAGGGACTCTGGTGGAACTTCATGAGTTATCAACCATACTCCTGTAAATAGCCCCTTACCCTTATGCTTTTAAATCACCTGACTAAGTGGTTCAGCAAGATAGACTTTAGTAGTCTTTTATTTGCTCTATCATTGATACCCTATTTGGTGTGAGCTAATATCTGTTCATTTCTCCCTGAAAAATTCTCAGAATTTGTCAACTCATTGAATAATTTGAAAAACTCATATTGATTTCACCCGGTTATTAAAAGTCATCCTTGAGCAAAATTAATTCTTTGTGGTCATTTTGGCACATAGTTGGTGGGAACTTGAGCTGTACAATGGCCATAATGTTCAAAGAAATCTTATGCAATTATATGTTATGTTCACTGTTTGGAAAGTGTGTGAAAAAAAGAGTTATTGACACTTAAGGTGGATAGAAAAGTGTTAGTATTATGGGTTGTTGTATAATTGATTGACCAAGAGGGCAAAAATGACATCTGAAAATGTTTCACCGTAATGCCCAGTAAGTTTAGCTATAGAAAACCAATGGTTAAAGAAGTAAAATTGGCACAATCTTTCACGCTTGTAAACACTAAAATGTTCCAATGACAGATACCTATTTTAAACAAAAGTTCCTAATACAGTAGTCTGCCCTTCCCTCGTATCTCTCTACATGGACATCATCTTATGGGATAAGGCTGTGCTGAAACTTTTGTCTAATGTGGTGTCCTAGACAAAACCAGCTTGCTGTATAGGACATTGCTCTCCTCTTGCCTTTTGCTCTAGGTTGCAATGTGTGCCATAACAAGCAACAGAAGAAAAGAAAGGTCTAAAGAATCTTGAAGTCCAGGAACAACAAAGACCTATAATCAATGTAGCTATAGAAAGTAGAAAGCATGGTGCAGATTAGAGAGGTAAAAGTAGCTCTTCTCTCAATATAACTCTTCTGCTGCTGAGGATCACCCTAGCTTTAAACAATGAATATCGGTCTCATGGCTTTGGTCAGTCAAGAATCCAGGGACAGTTCACCACATACAGAAGGAAAAAGAACAAACATTTAGTATGTTATTTAATCTTTGACATACTTCTGCTGAAGTCTTTTTACTAGGAGCACATGCAGACAGTCTTTGGAGGAGATTATTGTTATCTTACTGGATTTTGAAACATTACTGATTACAATGTATTTTGATCATATTTGTTACCCTCTTTCAATTTCTTCTATATCCTCCTGGTCTAGCTTCTTCTCTGTCAATACAACTACCACTCTCTTCTCTTCTCTTCTCTTCTCTTCTCTTCTCTTCTCTTCTCTTCTCTTCTCTTCTCTTCTCCCTCTCCCTCTCCCTCTCCCTCTCCCTCTCCCTCTCCTTTCTATTTATCTTGATCTCTCTCCTTCTCTCTCCATCTATCTCTCCCTACCCCCTCTCTCAAAACTAAATAACTAAAAAAAAAAAAAACAAAAAAACAAAAACAAAAACAAGGATGCAAAACGACAAAAATAAAATTAAACAAGCAATGAAAAATACAGAGAATGTAGAATCTCCTTTGTTTCCCAACTAGTCCTGAACATTCAGCCTGGCCTGGAGTAAGATTTTGTCTTTATGTTCCAGAAGCTGTCATTCTGACCATTGTTATTCTGTCTGGACATATCTTGCATTGGCATTTTGTAAAATACACATTTGTACTGAAGAGTTGACTAGAGACAATTAAACAATGTTATATTTTTGAAAAATAATGTATATGTATGTCTGTGTCTGTGTTTCTGTTTTTGTCTGTGTATAAAGTATTGTATGTGAATACAATTGTATGAGAAGACTAGAAAATATATGGGAACTAGAATTAAGAGGAGTCGTAAACTCTCCAACATGGATTCTGGAAACCAAGCTCAGACCATCTGCAATACCCTCTTAGCTGCTGAGGTATCTCTCTAGACCATAGTAAATTTTTGCAGTTGAATTTTGATAACATGTCTTCAGAAGGCCAATGAATCAAGAAACTTATGTTCACACACATGCAAAGACTGTCCTAAAGACACACTGATAATGAATTTATAAATGTTGCAGGAAATAGCTTCATTTTTTTTTTAGTATAAAACTTCTCATAGACTATTCATCCATTGGCGGACAGGCTGTCAGTTAGTTCAGATTATGATAGCATCAGATAATCTTGTGAAATATGAAGAGCATTAAAGACTGAAGCACTTTAGATGATGAATGGCATAGAATGCTAAAGTAATAATTCTAACAAAAATCTCATTCCCCAATTAGTCCTGTCCACGTAAGTCTCTGTACTCACTTTGACTTTCTAATGTTCTTGGCCCCTTGGTTAGTGGAAGGAAATGTATAGAGTAAAGAGACACAGGACAGAGAGTATTTCGCCAGAATAACTGAAAGATGAAAGCATTGGGGAGCAAGGGCTACTGGAACAATTCAAATCTCTCTAAACAAACAAACAAACAAACAAACAAAAACAACATGAAGACAGTTGCTATTATTTTACTTCTTCGTTAATTTCTAGTGTGGCATAATTTTACTTGGATGTTAATTAGAAATATCAAAAGTGTGGTTATAATTGGCTTACTTCTATTTGGGAACATTGTATCAAATATTCAATTGGAGTTCCAATTATTTTCCCATTGTGCTAAAATAGCAAGAGTACCTGTAAAAAAAACACAGCATGCACTTTGTTTTAAATTCCCAGGGATTCAGGCTGTTCACATTTATAATCATTTATTTCTTTAAATTAAGAATTTCATTCTTCTACATATTTATACTAGACTATTAGCTGATTATTTTTATCTAACATAAAACTGGGTCATCACAAGAAGCCTGGTCCATGCATCTAAGGTCAGTGGAAGATGCTTTAAACATGCACTGAAATGTGTCTGGCTATTCCCAAGGATCAGAAGCCAGCCTTATTTATTGGATTGCAGTTGAGTGTCAAGAGAGGACGGAGATTTTTACCAAATTACCTTATGGTCAGCCTTGGATCTACTTCATTTGAGTATTACTCAGCTCTTCATCACTACAATGAAACTCTGGAGAAAATAAAACTGGGCAGATAAGTATTGATTTTGGTTCACAGTGTCCTGTGGCTCCATTGTTTCTGGACCTGCAGTGAAGCAGAATGTCAGCACAGACTTGTAAGGTAGAGCAAAGCACCCCACTTTAATAGACAAGAGGAAGAAGGGAAGGAAACAGGAGTAAGCTATCTTTCTTACAGCATGTGCTTCACTGGCCTATATGGATTCCTAATATCTGTCATCTCTCAGAAATGAAAACAGCTAGGATCAAGAATCGTGAGCCCTTGGAGAGCATTCTAGATCTATACTCTAACAAAGAAACATATCTGAGGCTAAGGAAAATATATTCCACTTTAAATGAGGAGTTACAGTATCACACTGCAAAGGGTATGGATGTATGAGGTTATAAGGAACTAGGGGAATAGGCACATTCTCATATTTAAATACTTATATAATTTATTATGAAAATAGTATATATTATTGTATGGAAATTAAATTAAACATAGGTGATTATATAATTTCCTTTCCATAAATGATTCCTGCCATGGAGTTCTCAGAAAATTTCTTCTTGAACCTTGGATATAATCCTTGAAAATATTGTCTATTAAATGAACAAGAGCACTTGTTGCAATATCAAATCAAGTGATCATTTTTGTTCTGTTCATTTTTTTGTTTTTTGTTTTTTTGTTTTGTTTTTTGTTTTTTGTTTTTTGTGTGTGTGTGGGTTCTAGAATGTAAGTTTCTGGAAAACTAGGATCTTCCCGCTAGTCACCTCAAAGTCTTTAGTCCTTGAAATGTGCCTGTGATGTATTAGCTAGTCAGATAAAAGAACCATGTGATGTTTGCTGTCTAGGATTTCTTCTTCTGAGCTGATATCATCACCACACGAACTGTTCATCTAGAAGCAGACCATCTACAAAGGCTCAGCAAGGCTTTAGGAGACAATATGTAGATATCTGCTACTATATAAGCACATTACCTCACACTGAACATAGTTACTATGCTTTTTGTTCCATTTATTGTTGCATAGGAAAAGTAACCTTTTCTAAGTTCATTTTTATGTGCTGAATTGTATCTCTTCATAAAACACACCTGATCGGATTTTAGCTCCTAGTATCTTCAGAAACAGAACCTTAAATAGATATTTTGTAATAATAATAATACAGTTAAAATACAATCTGATATATTATTGACCACTATCCTTATGATGCATGAAATTGGGGGACAGATATATATATACAAAAACAAAAAACATGAAGGCATGTACAGACCAAATGGACCCTCCATTTCATACTTCTAATATACAAAACCACAAAAGTCATGTATCTCCCTTAGTTCAATGGACATATACAAAATACAAATGAAGAGTGAATGCTGCCTTCCAAATTGTTCTTTGCTTCACATTCAAGTGACCCGCCTAGATAATGACTGGGTAACAAAAGAAATCTCTCCTTATAAATTATTATCACTAATAATCTAGAGTGCCATCCTCATGTGTTTAGGAGTCACACTCAATATTCTTCTATGACATGAGATGTTCAATGTATCATAATTGGCTGGATAGTCAGACAGAAAGACATAATTTATTAGCCTCGGGTATAGATATGGCCGTTGTAGCATTTGGAATACAATAGATAGAAAACCTGTCAAAGCTGCCAACAGTAATATTTGAGTTACTTACTTGAATCCTGATCTTGTTCTATCCTGTATTAGGACGTTTTTGATTTATGTGCTTAATGAAACCTGCACTGAAGCAGAAGAGTAACTTGAATTTTAAAACTCTGCTTCATAGAATAAATTTGAAGGAACTTGAATCCTACATTTATTATAAAATGATAGATAATCTTAATAGATAACATAATGGTACTATAATAAATTATAGTTATTCAGAAAAGCACAAATTAGATAAAATGTCTCCCAGAAGATTAACCAGTGATCTAATGGGAAGTTTGGAATCAAAATGTACAAAAGAGTAGAAGATATAAATTATAGAAGACTATGCATTTTTCAAGCTTGATTTTAAACAAACTTACATATTTTGAATAACCTAGTGAAGTATTTATTAGCTATGAGATTAAATATAAATAATACTAATGAGGTATCACACAAAAACCAAGTAATAACAATATATAGAGAACAAATTATTAGCATTCATGGAGGCTCTGGGGAACAGACTCAGATATAGAGATCTTCATGAAGAAAGAGTATTAATTAGAAGTCTATAACAACTTCTGTGAAGGAGAGAAAGCAATAAGGATGGGCAGAAAAGGCATCAAACTGATGTCAAATTACAATAGAGCCCTCAGCTGACCCTGTGGCTAGATATGAACTAGGTAATAGTGGTTTTCGGGATATTAAGGGAAAGACTCTGTGATAGACATTAGAGACCTACTTCTGGAAAAGGCAAATATAAACTTAGATGTTCCCTTCAGCTGAGAGAAGTACTTAGCTTTAAACTGCAAATATATATATATATATATATATATATATATATATATATATATATATATATATATAAATTCTTAGGAGTAGGAAGGAGAGTCTTGGGATAGTCTCAACACCCAGTACAACCCTCCCTTGCCATGTAAACTATTATGTTCTAAATATGTTGATCCTCACCAGATTCATGTGTCTCTTTTCCTAGAGTGAATTCTAGAAGACATAAATTTATACAGATCTTGCTGCTGGTGGTAGGAGAGCTGTGATTAGCTATCTTATTCTCCCTCTATTATCCATTTTATATTCTTTCTCAGCATTGGTTGGCAACGTTCCTTGTCTCACAAATTGTATGGGTGGATAACAATGTGCAGTTTGAGTTTACTCAACATCCTCACGCTTAATATGTTAGGAAGATTTCATCAGGAATGAATTTCTCAAAAGATAGTTCAATATACCTTGATATCAAAATATATTCCTTCTGTTCATATTACATGAGAAAACCCATAGTTGTCTGTCCATTTTCTTCATCTATTAAGTGGTCATTAGAGACAGACACTGCATCTATAGTTGTGAACTATGTTGAACCCTGTTAGTTGGGATTCCTGGAAATCCTTAAGGACTACAATGCTTACCTTATTTTGAAGTTCTCTCACTTGTCTCACTTGTCACCATTTCCCAAACAGCTTTCTTCTCCAATGCTGTGTAGGGAAGCCAGTGCTCTAACAACAGCTCATTTTTGTCCCCAGTGTTCCAAGTGCACACATAACTGGGTTTTTTTCCCAATGTTCCCTGACCTCAGAGTTCTGAGAAATCAGTCTCCCATTATAAACAGCATACATAGCTAAGAAGATAGAGTTTGAAGACCAAAGAGTATGGAGGGACCCAAGGATGACCTTGACAGACATCAATGGGAGAAGAGACACCTGTGAAGTTTTGATGCCCCAGTGTAGGGGGATGCTAGGGTGGGGAGGCAGGGGTATGTGAGTGGGGAAACACACTCATAGAAGCAGGGTGAGGGAGGATGGGCTAGGGGGTTTCCAGAGGGGAAACTGGGAAAGGGGATAACATTTGAAATGAAAATATCCAATAAAGAATTCTTTTAAAAAGAGTTTGAAGTTCTAGAAGTCCTACTTATCTCTTGTTTTTTACTCCTCCATGTTGTCTACTTTATTAGTGTCAAAGATGCGGGCTAGCCTTCTAGGAGAGATAAGACTTCAGTGGTCTGTACCCAACTGTGAACCCTAAGAACAACAATGCTGACTGCCAGACAAGATCTATTCATTGGTGTAAAAATGACACTATTATTATGGAAGTAACCAACTACTCCTAGGTTGGATTTGATGCCTTTACCACAATAAGGTGCTTTGAACACATTCAAAAAACTAAGGTTGCTGAAGACAACAGTCCTAAAGTGTGGGAGAATTTACTGCTGTTATTTAGCTACATTGACATGGTATCAAACTGCATTCTAACCATTTCTATGTATGCTCACAGACAACTCTCTTAGCCTCAATTAAAGATAGTTCTCTTTTCAGTGCACAGTAGTTTGTTTAGATAGTTGTGGATGTTCAAGATGCTCAGAATAAATGTTACTTGAGCACTCAGACATAAACAAGATATTAATACCACTTCCTCCAAGGTCCATGGAACAA
Organism: Mus minutoides; assembly: GCA_902729485.2. Lineage (NCBI taxonomy): Eukaryota > Metazoa > Chordata > Mammalia > Rodentia > Muridae > Mus > Mus minutoides. Next base: position 58,995 of record CACVCL010020923.1, read on the forward strand.
CCCAGAAAAAAAGAGTAGACAGAATATACAAGCTGGAAGACAGAGAGATAGCTATAAAATCCTCTCTTCAGCTAATGATACAGTCATTATGAACACCATCTTACAGCAGCTACAGTTACCTGCACTGGGCCTACAAAAGACTGGCCCTATCAGTAGCCAGTCATAACTCGGCAAAGGTCTAATGGGGTACTACCCTCTCCTGCTCAACGACTACTATGAATGAATTCTATGGGGACAGTCGATGTCTTCAGCCGTGTATGCAATGGTGACCCCATACCAACTGTCATTAAAAATGATCCTAGTTAAAATAGGTATGTTAAAATCAAGTAAATGGGAAAGAGATCTCTAATGTATGCATAGGATAAAGATTTTGGTTTGGGTAGAAAGAGGAATGTATCCTACTCTAAAATCTTCTGTTGTCCTCATTATCTCAGTCTTTTGTATAATTCTCAGTTGTTTTACTTTCTCCATGAAAACTGGAGGTGCAGGGTTGAATAAACAAGTGTGGGAAAGGTAGTAGCAATAGATCTGGAAGGGGAGAGAAGACATCAACACACAGCGGGAAAAGTATCTCTTTTAAATCTTTATGCTGTTTGCTTAGTCAGCTTTCCATTATTATAACAAACCTATGAGCAAGCAACTTAGAGAAAATTTACTTTGGATCATCATTTAGAAGGGTTTTGTCTATGATAGAATGCTCTGATTGGTTGAGACAAACCAGCACAGCATGTTGGGAACACATGACAGAGAAAATTCTTGTGTCTTGGCAGAGAAATGTAAGAGAAAAGTAGAACTGCTCTTATTGATGTCATAAACCTAAGAGTGGAACCTGAAAAAAAAATGAGGCAGACTAAAGTCCCATGCAATAGTCAACTTTACTCAGTGTTAGACAATTTATATTGTAAAGGTGTTCTTGAGGCTGAAGGAAGGTCATATGAGCAAACGTTTCATGGGTTTAGTCTGTATACAGTAAGTAGTGCATGAAAACATCATAATGAATAGCAATGGGTAAGATGATGGGTAATGTAAAGGAAAACCCACCCATGTCATTACACCTTGGAGGGGCACAAAAGCTCTTTCCAACAACGACCTATGTTATGGAGGGACTGAGATTATAACACTCTTGTCCTCCCAGTTTCATTTGTGGAATGTGTCCCCACAAAGAGGAGGAGATCCAGTTCTCATGATTTAGTGCAGAGGTACTATGTAAGATCCAAGCACTTCCTGTGAAGTGTCCTTTAAAGTTTCCACCAGTTCCCAGCAAAGCAAAGCTGGGTACCAAATCTTTAAGCATGTGGGCCTCTGAGAGATGCTGATCCTGACCCAATCTACAGCATTTATGTTTAAAGAATAAAATTGTGGAATTCTAAAAAGCAGGGTATTATAGAAAATAGTGAAAAGTTACTGGGAGACATGCTTGATGACACGAAGCCTTTCTATTCCTAATTTTTATTATTTTAGTTTTAACAAACCACGAATGAAATATGTTTTCACCCATTTTCCAGGTGCGGATGCTGGTGTTAAGTGATAAGAAGTGGTTTTCTTCAGTCTAAAATCAATGAGTAAATATTAAACCATGATCCATAATCAATTTAAAACTTCATGCATGTCTTTTATATATAGAAAGCTATTAGACATCTTAGTTTAAGGAAGATGAATAAAGGTTTGAGGGACATAATTCGATAAATGAAGAGCAGAAATGTTCAGAAGCAAACCAGCTTTGAGAATGTTGTAGTTGGCAGGTACTTGATAAAATATGAATCAGTGTAGGACATAGACCAGAAATATGTAGGTATACAAGTGGGATTACCCCTATCCTCCAAGCATTGAATTTTAAAGGAGAAGTCACCACCATGTCTCTCTCTCTTTGTTTTCCCACCGCTTCCCATATCTTCAGTGGAAAGGGAGAAGTGACAAATAGAGCATAATAGAATCTGATGGCATCCTTCAGCCTAAGTCAAGGTCAGTTACTTTGTCTGAATAAAATTCAAAATAAAGTTAGCATGGCCAACCTGATATTACAAATCATTAAGAGGGAGTTTTCTGGTCCTCTGGGATATATGAAGCAACCAGTTCAAAACCAGCCTCTTCATGGTCTCATAGTTTTCTTAAAGCATATTCTTCCCTTGACTCTTCTTTGTATACCTTGTGTATGTAAAGAGCATGAAAAATTTACGAATATTTGAAGAAAAATAATCTACTATTAATTTTGAAACAATTGCCTTCTATGACAATGGCCTCAGTGTTCACAAAATGTTTGCAATAAACAGACACATTCTCTGAACAGGTGTAGTTTCCTCAATTAATGTCAGAGCAGGCATACACATAGCATTTTATGAATGTTCAGGCCACTGAAACAAAGTGTAGGATAATGAAATATATGACTGTTCAGATGTGTTTGGAGAAAACCATTTGCCTGGTGGTAGGTAATGCTTAATGGGAACCAGGAAACACAAGGGAAGCATCATGAATCACCCCATATTTCTGTTGCTACCTGTACAAACCACCAAAGAGACAGAACTTAATAAAATGTGAATTTGTCTTTAGGGCAGAATATAATTTCGTGTACTTTTTGTCATGGGGATCTGTTTATTCCTTTTTTTTAACAAACAGTATCTTTGTTTTTTTCTTTAAAGTGTGCTATATAGGATGCATTTATTTCTCTTTCTTCTTCCCTCCCCCTTGTGGTATAAAAGGGAAAATCCCAGAGCAGATGTTGTGTTAAGATTGCCAAACTCATTTTGTTCTTGATGTTTCATGCTTGGAGCTACTGTTTGGAGAATGCATTGGTAGAATGAACCTCTTGTTGTATACTGTACACTTAAGAGCAGACAGACAGTGGGAAAGAAATGCCATACAGCCAGCTCTTAAAAGCATCAGTGTGATTGAGTATTCAAAGATAAGCAGAAGGGGGAGACTTTCAATGTCCCAGAAGAGGATACATAGCCTGCATTTCCAACATTGTGCTTATTCTATTAAAAATCATGTTGTATTAAAAAAAAATAACCTTATCAATGAGATATTCACACTAGCAAGAAATGTAACGTGAGTCCATAGACACATCCTGATAAACATTAAAGGTTAAAACAAACTGCACCAAAAAAAAAAAAAAATAGTCAAAGCATACAAAAACCAGCAAATCCCTCCTACAACCAGTTGAAACTGCACAGGTTCAGCCTTTTTCTGCTGTATATAAACATACATTTCTTCCTATTGAGCATCCTATGCAGTAAAACAGCATACTATTATAAAGCCTTAGAGCAATACAATTCTCTTCTTAAAACATAGCACCTCCAGCCTGACCAGGGATTCTGACAGTTAGTGATATGCCGAATGCAGAGAGATGAGAGGCAGCCAGGCTCAGAAGCCTCCACATTTGTGAGGAAATGTCTTCCATATCCCCGTGTGTGTTCCAGCAAACTCATAACAACAGAAGATGATGCTGAAATTTGGATCTCTGGGAGGCTGTTGAGAGAAACACAGATGATTTTTCAGAAGTCTGGACTTGTATAAATATTCACTCTAGGATTCTTAGATCTGCCATTCAAAGTGCTATAGACTTGAGACCTTTAACGCTAGAATTTCTCTTAGGGTTCTGACTTGAGAAGACTAAAATCAAAGTGTTCCATGGGTAAGAAAGGCTTCCTTCCGATACCTCTGCTCTTGAGCTACAGATGGCTCTCTCTCTCTCTCTCTCTCTCTCTCTCTCTCTCTCTCTCTCTCTCTCTGATTGGGTTCTTACCTTTTCTTATAAGAGCAACAGTTTTATTGTTTTGGAAGAAACATAACTTCATGATTCTTGTGATTTTCAGAGTGTTTGTTGCTTCATAGACAGTTGGCTTCGTGATTTTCCTTGTAGTTTCTGACCCTAGACTGACAGCCCATAAGAGTAGGCACCCTGTCTCCAAAAAAAAGTCAAATCCAACAATATTAAAGTTTGGACCTTCCATGTGAGTTTGAATGGAACAGGGTGACAAGATTCAACTCCTTATTTAGAAGATGAACTGACCAGACACTGAGCACTTTTTTACTTCCCAAAGCTGAGTTTTGTGCTTGGAATATGCAGAGTAGAGAAACTACTCTGAAAGGCTCTTGTCCTCTGGATGTTTCTGAAGCGGTATAGCATAGGATTGACTGTAGAACCTTATTTTAAAGCCTTCCAGTCATCCTTCAAAGAATCAGAGTCCACAAATATTAAATAGATACAAATGACTGGATAACCATGTCTGTTTATAAAACACAGCAAGAAACAGAGTGTGTGACATTTCAGCTGTGGTTTGAAAGTATACAGGAACTCACAGACAGAGAAATGATAAGGAGAATGTCAACTGCAGTCTGTAACACATGTCACATTGTAGTGAGACAAAGTCATGGCTGATGACGTCTCAAAGGAGCCATCAAAGCACAAACCAAAGAATCAGAGATGAAAGTGACTGAAATGCTTCAAGAGCTGTCATACATTCCAGAGAATCAAAGGAAATTTTAAATTACATATAAAATTCAATTTTAAAATTGAATATATGGATTTTTCATAACAAAATTTTGCTCTAGCTGCAAAGTCCAAAGACAGTATTCCAAACATTCCAACAAGGATTTCCATACAGCTAGGGGGAATTCTTCCCCAAAATAGCTATAGCTCAAGCATGAGGACCTGAATAAAAAGGACATAAAACAAAGCAAACGACAACAAAAGCCCCAGTGTTTCTGGAACACTGAGTATTGCTAGACTGAGACAAAGAGATCCCTGACTCACTAGACAGCTAGTCTACCTCTCATTGCAAACAACATCAGAATCTATCTCAAAATATATGGTGTAAAATAATAAAGAAAGTCACCTGATATTGATCTCTGGCCTACACACACACACACACACACACTAACACATACACATATACAGAGACATACAGAGACAGACAGATACAGAGAAAAAGAGAAAGAGAGGGAGACACAGAGAAACAGAGAGAGATAAAGACAGAGACAGAGAGACAGAGACAGAGTCATCTATCATCAAAAATCCTGATCTTCTAAGAATTTGTTACCAGAAACATAACTGGATGAGATTTAAGATCATATGAGCACAATCACACATGTATGTAGAGGAATTTTGATGTACAGAAGATATAGGTATATCAGGGATTCTGTCCACATGTAGAAATCACTGAGGAACATTTGTCCTCATTCATCTAAGAAGAGAAAGCTCAAGGTACCTTTTTCTGGCTCAGATAATAAAAAAGATATATTTTTCAGTAAGGACAGTTAAATTACCATCATATGCAACTGTGCATCCTGTGCAGTCACCACCTGAGGACAGTCACTTTTTAGGAGGATCCATTCCGACTTAGTTTATTTTCATAGTCAGCTCAATCGCATAGTCCTTGAAATGGCACTCATGTAGCACAAATGGAATTCAGAGAACTAAAAAAAGAAGACAGCTTTGCACTAAGATACAATTACATCTGACTTTTGCAGTTACTCTGCCTCTTAATGCCCCGTATTCTGCCTTTGTCTCTCAACACTACTGGGCTTATTTGTAGCACATTTTATATCAAACATCCTAGGCAAAAACAAGCTTTGTTAACTAATGCCTGAAAATATTTACTTGGTAATTTACCTATCCCTGAGGCGTGCAATTCTTTTGTAATGTGCCTATTCATGTGTCCTGTCAATCTAGCACATTACTAACTAGCACGCTCAGGAAACCAGCTGTCTGCAAGGTAATAAATTATAGTTTGAAAATACCAAGAATCACACAGATCTCAACTCAGCAGATCATTGAGAATGTACAGTAAGTTCTCACCTTTGTCCCCAAGCTATGTTCTTTAAAAAAAAAATGTGGCAAATGCAAACATTTAAATGCGTGTTTCCTGTTTTCAAGTCTCTTGCTACTTAAGACACAAGCTTCCTTGTTTGGCTATACCATATTGTACTCATGGGTTTTGAAAATGCACTCGACCTAGATATAGAATTTAGACTGCTAAACAGTAGCACTCTATGTCAGGAGAACTTGCTACCATGCAATAACCTTTCTAAGTTAATAAATGTGTTTATACAATGCAAGGTGCCTCCTATTCCCCAACCCTCTGGACCTTGGTTTCTTAAATCTGGCTAAAAGAAAAGAGGACAAGAGATCTGTGCAGACTAAGGAACAAAAGACAATGTTGTGAAATATCTCAATGTTTTTGCCATTTCCTAAGTGTCTTATTAAACATGTCCTCCAAAGTATCATAAGTAGGGCTTAGAAGTTGGTTATTTTACCCATAGTCAGTGATCTTTTCAGTAATCAAGGCTCAATATATTATATTCAGTAAAACACTTGTATATTTTAACCTTGGCTAAGTCTTGATATCTACCACAAATAGAGATATTTCAATTATGTTCCTAGTAGGCAAGCATCTCTAAACCACCTTGCCTTGTTTTGATGACAACACAGGATATTTTTAAATGATAACAAAACTTTTGGTGAGTATTTCACATGCTGTATATAGTATTCTGCATACATTTATACATACATGGTAAATTATTTACTTTCAAAATGTGATGATAGTTTTATTGGTTAAGAATGATTTCAACTTGTTAATTAAAGAAATTACAGACATGCAGAGGTTTTTTTCAAAATTGGTGGTTACTAAAGATAATCAAAGATAAGTGCAAATTTACCACTAAGTATTTAAAGTCTTTCTTTAAGAACATGAGATAGAAATTTTAATAACAGCCAAATTGCCTGTGTTAATGATCTTCCGATTTATGCTACTATCCATTCTTGTTAATCATTATTCTAAAGCTGCATTTCCACTCAAATAAATAAAAGAAAAAAATTGTACAGACACAAAACTGAATTTAGAGAACGCTATGATGGGAGAATAGTTTCTAGTTGCCAAGGAAACGTGAACTTCTATAAGCTCTGTTTAAATGGCTTTCTACTTGACAAACTGATCCTGGCCTTGTGACATTTAAAAAGAAGTAAAAGTAGAAATTATAATGTTTTAATGTATATGAAACAAATGAACATCAAAATGCTGTTCTGTCAGATAATGAACATGTATATTCAGTCAACACATTGAATTATCTCACTGCCATTCCTAAGTAAAAGCAAATTCAATACCTTGGCTAAGAATAGTATGCAGAATTTATACTGGAGAACGTGAATTAATAGTGAAGAGCAGAAATTTTCAAAATATAACTAGATTTCACTTTTATACTATAAATATGTTGGCTGTACTTAATGATTAATTGTTTAACAAATGGGTATGAGTAATTACACTATGTGGGTAACAGAATTGATGATTAAAGGTGTCATTTTCTTCTTTCATCCTCACCTTTCTATCAAATAAGAGACAATAGAGAAGAAATACAAAGGCACAATGTGTACCATTTACTGCAACATAAGGAAATAAGGCTTATTTTTTCGTAGGGTCAGGCAAAGAAGCCCAGAAACATTGGATATATAAACAAGGTCTTTCTGGCCATTTGTGTAAGATTTTGTTTTTTCCTATAGATGGCATGACTTCTGAGAATATGCAAAATGAATTATTATGAAAAGGAACTGTAGCACCTGGATGGCTATGTTGCACTTTCTGACAATGTTTTCTGAAGGCTGGATCAGTGAAACTTTTCCTTTCGAATCTGACTGTTTTGAACTGATCTACTATAACTCCCTTTTCAGAGGCACCACCTGTCTTAGGCAATTCACCCTGTGTGATTTAAATAAAAAAATTCATATTTATTCTATGCCATACTTTTATTTATTTAAAGTTTACGGGGTTTTTTTGTTTGTTTGTTTTAGAGTTTCTTTTTTTTTTCAATTTTTTTATTAGATATTTTCTTAATTTACATTTCAAATGCTATTCCGAAAGTCCCCTCCCCCCTCCCTGCTCCCCTGTCCACCCACTCCCACTTCTTGGCCCTGGTGTTCTCTTGTATTGGGGCATATATAGATTGCAGTACCAAGGGGCCTCTCTTCCCAATGATGACCGACTAGGCCATCTTCTGCTACACATGGAGCTAGAGACACGAGTTCTGGGTGTTCTGGTTAGTTCATATTGTTGTTCCTGTTCTAGGGTTGCAGACCCCTTCAGCTCTNGGCCTAGTTGGCCATCAGTGGGAAGAGAGGCCCCTTGGTCATGCAGACTTTATATGCCCCAATACAGGGGAACGCCAGGGCCAAGAAGTGGGAGCGGATGGGTAGGGGAGCAGGGCCGGGAGGGGGGAGGGTATAGGGAACTTTCTGGATAACACTTGAAATGTAAATGAAGAAAATATCTAATAAAAGTTGAAAAAAACAAAAACAAAAACAAAACAAACAAACAAACAAAAAAAGAGATGTAAAAAGTGGAGCTTCACATGACCTAGGTCTGCAGCCAGAGGTTTTCAGAAATTAGATAATCCCCTGCTGTGGTTTCACGGATGAGCTTTCATTGGGTACCAGCTCTTCGTTTTCTCCCTCAGGTTGCCCAGGTGTCGCTGCATACCAGTCTAAAAAGATAAAGCAGAGTCCAGAATGGGTGAGTTTACAGCTTTTTTGAAGGAAGGCATTCTCTGAAAATCTTCATTGAAACAGCTTGCTTGCATACCCTTTATTTAAGGTGAATCAAGGAATATATATGAACCTTGGATAGTGGGATAGGATTCTTCTTAGGTTGAAGTTTCATTAGCCAACATTTAAGGTTCTGGTATACCTCATTTGCATAGAAGGACATTCCTGGAATGCCAGGTACTTGCTGGCCATATTCTTATTGGTATAAAGAAAGTTGAACATGTAGGTTTGCCAAGGACTTCATGACCTTCTTCAGGTAGACCATGTGGGAGTCAGGCTCCAAGAAGTGGGAGTGGGTGGACAGGGGAACAGAGCGGGGGGAGGGGGGACTTTTGGGATAACATTTGAAATGTAAATTAAGAAAATATCTAATAAAAACTAATTGATTCAAAAAAGAAAAAGAAAAAGAAAAAGAAAAAAGAAAGGTCAGCAGAGAAAAGGAAGCCCTGCTGGAAAGGAGAGTCCTTCACTTTGCACCTAGCTGAGAGAAGCTTTCCTGATATGGTAGACTGGGACTTTCCATAACAGGGTTTTCCCACACCCTGCAAGTGATCCCTGCACTTAGATAATCTTCACTGTCAGGGTAACCCAAATCTGTCTAGTGCATGAAATGTCCAAGACAGAAATGGAGTTCATTTTAGATCAGTAGATGGTCTTGTGCCCAGTGGTCACTTTGGAATCTGGAACTAGTCACTTGCTTTGTCTAGTGTTTTCTTCAGGCTTGTGCAGCACAAACTCTTGGCCCAGACCATCTTGCTTTGTCCCCAAATCCCCATCCTAACAGTTAGTGATCCCTGCCCCCACCCTCATCTCTTTGCTACTCTTCCATACATCCATCTCCCCACCCAAGCCTCCCTCCCATTATTCACCACTTCTCCTTTCTGAAGCCTTAAACATTTTACTGTGTAATTATGAGTTACCAATTTGTGATATAATTGCCTGAAAATCTGAATTACTCGTTACTGCTTCTAGAATACACAAGAATATGTTCACTTTTCCATCCTTTTGAAAATTCAATACCTTAAACAGAAACATATAAAACATGGTGGAATTCTTGAGCTGTCAGCAACAGTCTCATGGATTTATTAGTTTCAGTATTGAGGAAGAAATACTATTTCATTTCTCCAGTTTTACCTTTAGTTTCATTCCTAATAGAAAACAGAGCCTAGAGACACCTGCATTGGCATGTCTCTCTATCTTCCATTTACACCTGGCTGAGGGGAGATATGCCTTAGGCACACTGGTAAAGTGTTTATTCCCTTGTAGAACCAAAACCACTAATCATTCATTAATGATGAAGGAAGATGAAGTTTGAGAGCCTAGCACGGGAACCATGCCTTTTGTCTCACAACATACCCTTTTGACACTTACATATAGTTTTGAAACTAGTATTTTAGTAATCTTTTTGATTAATCTTATTGTTCTAAATAGATGATAAGACTATCTAGAGCTATTCATACATTAGCATCCTTGTATATCTCATAAACTCACCGGGAGTACTTTGTATCAATTATAAATGGAATTGTTTTATTAATGTCTATTCACATAATTTACTGTGGGCATATAGAAAGGGTATTAAAGTTTTAAGAAAAAAAGTTTGTTTTTTTTTTTTAATTCTGCAACTTTGCCAAATTTAATTCTTAGTTCTAATAGTTTGTCAGAGTCTTTGGGACTTTTCTCTATATAAAATCACATCGTCTCCAGCTAATGACAGCTTTAAATGGTCTTTTTATTTTCTTGATTGCTTTGGTTCAGCTTTGAGATATTTGTTGATAGAAAGCAGTAAAGATGGGCTCTTTGCCTGTCCTGGACCTTACCAAGATTTCAGCTTCTTTCTACTCAGTATCGGTTAGCTGTTGGGCTTTATATCTTGATATATGTTGCCCTTTGTGCCTAATTTGCTCAGAGTTTTTAATCATGAAGTGAATGTTGCCTAATGCCCTTTCAGTATCAATTAAAATGATCATATGATTTTGTATCTTGTTTTGTTAATGTGACACAGCAATTTATTAATTGGTTCGTTTTTAAACCATGCTTACTTACATTGGCAGCTTGAATAATGCTGAGTTTGGGTGGATTTTTTTTTTTTTAAGGGAAGCTAAATTCAGTTCAGCAGTAATTTTCTGATAATTTCTGCATGCATATTTTCAGGAATATTCATCTACAGTGGTCTTCTCCACTCTGTTGTTCCTTATCATGTCTTGTTGGGATATCTGAATAATGCTGGTTTTCAAGAGTAGACTGGGAAGAATTCTTCACCTATTTTATACTTGAAATCGCTTAAGCAGACCCAGTTATACTTTGGATGGTTGGTAAAACTGATGAGTGAAGCTGGTGTGCTCTCTGTTTAATTTTTTCTACTTTTGATGTGAGACTTCCTGTTACTGATTACATTTTACTACTTGTGATTGATCCACTCAGGTTTTCTTTTTTTCATTAGATATTCTTGGAAGGGTGCATATATCTCAGAACTTCCCTATTTCTGCCAGACTAGTAAATTAATTGGAATAAACTTATTCACAGTTGTGCTATATCAGTATATTATTAGTAATATCTAATTACCCTTTATATTTCTGTTAATTATACTGTTCATTTTCATTATTGTTCTATTCTACTGTTACTCTAACTAAAAGTATTTCTATTACAGTTGTAATAAATATGATAAAATGAACCAGAACTCTGTTTCATTCATTTTTGTGCTTTTTCATTTATTTTGTTATCATCAATAAATTATTTTCTTTCCTTCTATAATGTGGTATGTGATTTCTGCTTGTTTCTGTGGTTCTTTGATATATAGTGATTTTTTTTTTTCACTTGATGCCTAAAGTGGAAATTACTGGTTTCTTGGAGTCTCAGTTGTGTCATGTGTTTTTCTGGAAACTGTTTTATAAATGCATGTTTTTGCTAAAGCAAACATGTGGGAGGATGCATTGCTGAGAAAAGGCACGTGGTGTTTTTCTGGAAGCATCCTGAAAATAGGACATGTGATATTTTGCTAGAGCAGATGCTTGCGAGAGCACAAGATGTTTGGAAAGTGTATAAATATAATACAACAGACAGTATATGACACTGTATGGCATTGGTTCACCTTGCTAGTTTTGCTGGTCATCATAGCTTTGCTGAAGCTGGCTTTCTCTGACAACACTTTGTGGTATTGGTTGGTCTTGCCACTCTTTGCTGGTCACCATTGTTGTGACCTCATAGAGAGAAAAGTTACCGAAGTAAGTCTGGTGGTGTTCCAGAGGCCTCTTGCTGTTTCTACAGGCCAATTGGAAGAGCCTCAAGGTTTCTTCTGCATTGAACTACTGTTGCTGATTCCTGAATGGTGTTTGCAAGTGGATTGATCTACCTCTGGACACATGTGAACTGAACTGCTGATAGCCTGACAGTGTAGATTGGATTTGCTCCAAAGAACTATTTCTAAACAGGTCCACACCCTTCTTTTCCCTATTAACCTTTCCTTATCACTACCTCTTCTGGATAGTAGACTAGAAGGGAGGTTCAACCATTTAAGAACCTTTATTAAAAGTAGGTTTTGAAAATAAAAGACTATAGATAACTTTCTCTTAAATTTGTTTTTTTTTTATTTTGTTTATGTGTGTGTGTGTGTGTATCAGAGACAGAGACAGAGAGACAGAGAGAGAGGAGTTTGTGCATATGTATAGGTATATGTGTGCACAAGGAATCCAGAGGAGAACATGAGCTATCCTGCTCTAACACTTTATGTCATCTTCTTTTGACCCAGTGTCTCTTACACACCTGAAGCTCACCATTTTGAATAGGCTGTCTGATCAGTGAGCTCTCAAAATCTTTCTGTCTCTGTTCTCCAGTGCTGGAGTTACAAGCATTTGTACTCATGACAAGCTTTTATATAGATGTTGGGGATGAAACCCTGGGACTCATGCTTGCCAGACAATTCATAGAAGACACCCATCTAGCCTGAATGGTGCAGGTTAGGTGTGTGCCCTTCTGCTTTCACTCACTTGAATAAATATTTTTTATTTATTCAATCTATTCTGGAGTCCTTCCAGATTTCCTCCTCAATCTGTTGATTAGTTGTTCAAAAATAAAAGTTGTACCTCCTAGTATTTGTAAACCTTTCCAATGTTTCATGATTTTGCTTTCAGTGTGTCCTTTTTTAGTCTTATAATGTAGTCTATTATATGATGGAACCAGAAGAATGTTCAGCATGCTGATGGAAACTGAATTTTGTAGCTGCAGAGATAATCCTCTACAGCTATTTATTAGATCATTTTTATCTAGAATGAAAGATGACCTTTTGTTGTTTTCCATTATGTGTCCATAGTTGAAATAGCATTTATTGTCCCCAATTTTTATAGATAGATAGATAGATAGATAGATAGATAGATAGATAGATAGATAGATAGACAGATAGATAGATTAGTAGTCCATATATATATATATATATATATATATATATATATATATATATATATACATATATATATATGTATATGCAAAGATAAAATAGATACAATTATCTTTTAATTAACTACTGTCATTAAAAATAGTATTTCTTGTTTCTTGTAATTGTTATGATTTTGACTTCATTCAACATAAGGATGGCTACTTTCTCTTCTTTATTATACATTGGCATGAATGATCTTATTAATTTTCTTCACTTACACTCTGTACAA
>CACVCL010020924.1:0-48941 GCA_902729485.2 Mus minutoides
TGGTTGCCATTATGGCTAAACAGCAAAGTGTTAGATGGGTTCCCATCAATGTTACCCTCCCATAAACACCTCTCAGATCATGACATATCCACAAGAATAGTTGTGTCTTCCAGAAGCCAATATTTACATAAGTATCTGGTATTAAAATTAAGAGTATACTTCTGAGCTCAATCCATACACAAATTTAATATTTGACATGGTTCAAATAGCTCTGTTTTCAGAGATATCTGTGATAAGATTATTTGGAATAAAAGATCACTTAAATCCTATTGTTTAGGAAGATGAACTACAAATTCCTTTATCTTCACCTGCACCTTCAATTGGAAAGATGAGGGATGAAAAATGTAGCCGTAGTCTGATTCTATTCTGGTGAAAATAACAGAAGGCTTAGATTTCAAGTCACTTGCCATCTAACTACCTTTTCCTGAGGCTTTCACTTGTCTGGACCTGTTCTCTTTCTAATCAGCAAACCTCTATCAGTACTTTAAGTAGGACACAGAGATTTCATCTTTATCTGCAGCCTACAGAAGTGTGTATCAAAGAACACCACCCCTCTGTTTCAAAAAAGGCTAAAGCTTATGTTCTATCACCTAAAGCAACTCAGGGTTGGAAAGGGTTTATCTGGATTACAGGTTACAATTGGTCATTAAAGGAAGCCAAGGCAGGAACTGAAGCAGTAGTCACAGAGGAATACAGCTTCCTTTCTTTAGCCTTCTCAGACAACTTCCCCATAGAACCCAGGCTGGCCCTGTCCACAGTGGGCTGGGCCATCATCCTAAACCAAGCAGTAATCAAGAAAATGCCTGACATGCCTGCCTACAGGCCAATGTCATAGAGGCATTTCTCAGTTGACGTTCTCTCCTCCCAGGTGACTCTGGCAGCCCATATTAAAGTGTTTATATCATCTATCCACACTAGATGTTTTAGAGCAAAGGTGATTATGTGGAAGAGTCTAGCTTACTATGTGCTGTGCCACTCTGGGGCTAGGCTGCATAAGAAGACTGACTGAGCACACCATAGGAACAAACGAGTAAGCAAGACTTCTCCATGGCCCTGGCTTCAGTTCCTGTTTCCAGGTTCTTTGCTTTGAAACTCCTGCCCTCATTTCTCTTTAGGATGGACGACAACCAGAAGTTGAAATAAAACCCTTTCCTCCCGAAGTTGCTTTTGGTCATGATGTATAATCATAGCAGTAGAAAGCAAACTAAGATAAAAAGTTGGAGCCAAGAGCAGGGAATGACTTGACAGATCTGGCTGTTATTTAGGGGAGGGTTATGGAAGGAGTTTGAACTCCTGGGCTGGCAAAAACAATGAGTGAATGAGTGTTTAGGGATTAATGAGCTGTTGTGGAGACTTGGACTATAACTGTGAGAACAGGGCATTGTCTTGGAGACAATGGAGGTCTGACTTGGGATACTTCAGAAGGAAGTTTGATTTTGTTTTTTTTTTTGTTTTTTTGGTTTTTTTGAGACAGGGTTTCTCTGTATAGCCCTGGCTGTCCTGGAACTCACTCTGTAGACCAGGCTGGCCTCGAACTCAGAAATTCGCCTGCCTCTGCCTCCCAAGTGCTGGGATTAAAGGCGTGCGCCACCAAAGTTTCTATAGGAGCCATTCTTGTGATGTTTTGTATTAAGAATTTGGTGTTGCCATTTGGAGCTAAAGAATCAGCTGGGATTAAAAAGAGACCAATACCACTGAAGTGGAACTTTACTGGAACAAATGACTCAGGTTAGCAGGGGTTAAGTCAGCTCTGTGATTAAGAAGACACCAACATCATTGAAGCTGAAGTATTTTCTCCTGGTCAGCACAGAGCTGCTATGGTCCAAACAGGGCCAAGGCTGCAACTCATGCTGTCAGGTAGATTTGGTACTGTGTAAAAGTCTCCTAGGTGACACTGCCTTTGAAGGCCTGAAGGGATTCTGGAGAGTAGCTGAGGCTTGGCGCTGTGAGAGGCCAGGGGGAGGGCACTGGTGAAGGTGCAGCCTCAGTTACAGTGGCAACCCCAAGATTTAAGGGCTCAGAGGGAGGATCTGAGGCTTGGCACCCAGTGGCAGGTTCAGAGTCCCTGGAGAGGGCCCAGAAGTGGCTATTCATGAAGGTTCAGCTAAGGTGCAGTGCAGACCCAAACATACCAGAGATGGCAAGAAAAGCAGCAAGTGTCGCATGCTGTTGGCCTGTGTTCCAAGAGAAGCTGCATGCTCTGTGAATGGCTCCTGAGGGGTGGAGCTGCCCAAGCTCTTTGGAGCCCAGATCACCATAAGGAATCCCCATCATAAGGTGCAAGACATTGAGCTATAGGGTTTGATTTACACCACTGAAGCTTGGTTTTGGTTTAATTTGATTGTGACTGGACTTTGATTTTTTTTTCTCCTCTTGAAATAAGATGTTTAACTTCTTTTTGATTTTCATGCACCCACAATGAATAAACTTGAAATATTTTTAAAGAGATTGAACTTTTAAAATGTTTGTATTTTTTAAACACCAAGGGACTTTTAAAAGTTGGGATGTTTATATTGTTATATTGATATTACTATGGGATCTTACGGATAAACAAAAAAGGAGAGGTTACTATCTAATAGAGTTGTGCTGGTGTGTCAAAGTGACAAGGGGCCCAGCACCCTGGTTGGTTTTATTTTATTTTATTTTTATTTTTTTGATAACTTGACACAAGTTAGAATGACCAGGGAAGAGGATTTATCAGCTGAAAACATTCCTCCATCGGACTGCCTGTAGGCATGTCTGTAGGGTATTTTCTTGATTAATGATGAATGTGGGAGGGCCCAGCTCACTGGGTAAAGTGCCACCTCTAGACAGGTGGTCCTGGGTTCTCTAAGAAAGCAGGCTGAACAAGCTGTGAGGAGCAACGCAGTGAGCAGCATCCCTCCATGGCCCGTGGTTTGGTCCCAGCCTCCAGGTTCCTGCACTGAGCCCCTGCCCTGACTACACTTCAGGATGGACTACAACTTTAAGCTGAAATAAACTATTTTCTCCCAATGTTGTGGTGTTCTATCACAGCGATAGAAAGCAAAGTGAGGCATCAGTCTTCTTAAAAAAAAATTTTTTGTGAACATTTCTAGTCTTCTTTTGAGTTCTCCACTTGTAGAAATACCTCCCTAAGGGTGCTTAAGCATTTTTCTACTGGTATTGTTTTGACGTCACAGATGACCTCAAACCTAGGTTTCAATGACATTCCATTATTATCTAGCCTTTCTAAGAATCTGATGTTTTCTCGCTGCTAATAGCTCCTTAGCCATATAACTCCAATTTGAATTAATCTTAACCACCCCATTCACTCCCAGTTTCTTCTTTAGTCAACAAAACGGTTTGTACTGACTGACAGTAAGTTAAAAGGGCTTTTCTGGTGATTAGGTAGACTATATCTTATCCAAATGACTTTGTAAAGCTGAGATTATTCATGTGATAAATATTTATCAAGCAGTTCCTATGTTATTAGCACTGTGTTTAGTGCTAAATACACGGGGTACACAAGGTAAGTAGTCTACCAGACTAATAAGGGTTCCGCGGAGTAAATGAGCAACTGCAGTACCACAAACTTTATGAAACCAGAGTTCCACAAGCTATGGGAGGCCACAGGAAGAACAACTAACCCAGAGTTGGAGGTCATGGAAGACAAAGCAGATGGTTAGCATTTGTCTGCTTATATATTCATTGATTTATTTAACAAAAAATAGAGAGGTGGGTATACATACACAAGGCATTACAGACACTAGGTTCCTATTAAACATTTTCACAATCTAGTATAAATTCAATAAGTTATTATAATCTAGCACAAAAAGTATATGAACAAAAAGGTGACGTTATGTTAAATGGGATAATACAGCATTAAGGAAGGTTTTACAAAGATATGTATTCTGTATTAGCCAGGGTTCCCTGGAGAAATAGAATGGATAAAATGAATACATATACTCATTTATTTGTCTTATATACATCACCATATATATATATATATATATATATATATATATATATATATATATATATAGTATGATTTATGTATGTATTTATGTATATATTACACACACAAGCATACATATGGGATTAATTAGAGTTGCTTACAGGCAAGTCCAACAATGGCTGTCTATGTCTGTGGAGTCCAAGAATTCATTAGTTGTTCAGTCCTTGAAGCTGAATGTCTCAGCTGTTCTTCAGTTTATTTTGGAATCCAAGGTATGAAGTTGCCAGCAAAAGCAAGAGCAAGCAGGGAAAACAGCAAGAGCTTCCTTCTTCCATATTCTATTCAGGCTGCCAGGAAACGTTTTGGCCCAGATTTAAGGTGGATCTTCCTGCTGCAAGAGATCTGGATTTAGGGTGCATCTTTCCACCTAAGCTTATTTAATCAAGAAACCCCCCTCATTAGTGTACCCAGACACTTGGGTTTTTATTAAATTCCAAATGTAGTCAAGTTGACAACCAAGAAAAGACGTCATAAATTCTGTGTGGAATTCTGCTTGTCCCTGCAGGCTAAGCTCATGACAGAGATAACAGCATGCCAGAATTAAATAGAGATATGAAAGAATATGAATTCTTCTTACCTGCAGAACAGCTATCAAGTGTGACAAAGACATGAACAGAGATTGACAATGAGTGGACAGGAAGATGGTAATGGGATCACAAAAGATCGGTGCCATTATAACAGGGCAGGACTTATTCTAGAAGCATGGAACGCCATTGGTTGGTTTCCAGTCTGGGAGTGGCTGTTTAGATTTGTGTTTCCAAAACATATTTGTAAGCATGCAGTGACAGACCAGAAGAGGAAACACTTTCCTAGGGTTTTACCTTGTCATGTAACTACAGCAGGATTTTCACTGCCATTTTATCTGTGAGGCTCTGGGACTGAAAATATTCCCAAACTGTGGTAAAACACATCATCGCATTGGAATGTGCTTGGAAACTTCTAGCTAACCCACTCTGTGGGAATCTGGTTACAGAGTTGGTTCCGATTAGCTTTGTGTAATTGGTTGAATAGAATTTGTACCAACCTGAATCAGACCCTCTGAAGCTTCCTCTTTGGGTTGCTGTAAGGATTAAATATGATAAGACATGTAAAGCCCTTGTCACATAAGATTTCATCAAATATTAGTCTTTTTTATCACAGTTACCACATCATATATCTGATTTTTATGTAGCAAATAGTGCTGTATAGGACTATGTTCAGTATATGCTTACTGAAAAAGATATATCTATATCTCTCTATATAGATATATATATCTATGTCTATAGATAGATATATAGATTAGTTCTTGCCATTAACCCAGGATTACCTGGAGCTCACTATTTAACCCAGGTTGGCCTCCACTGCTCTACAGTTCTACCTCAGCCTCAGAGTGCTTGACTTACAGATTCCAGACACTATGATCAGCTATAAAGTAACAAAATAAAACAAAAAACTTAAAAAAAAAACCTTTTTTTCAGAGATCCACATTATTATAGCTACTCTTCAAGGGTAGAAAGTCTTATTGTCAATGAAGAAATGGGAAATTGCGCTTAAAAAGCTGTTCCAAATCACATTGTGCCAGAGGAAACCTCTGTGAGGTACATGCAGAACAATCATTTTGACTCAGATACTCTAAAACTAGACTAGTTGCTTTTGAACTGGGCTTATGGAAGGCACCTGATGCTTGCTGAATTGAGAAAAGTATGTAAGATGCTCTTAACAGATGCTGCCTTTTAATAGTGTACACACACAGACACACACACACACACACACACACACACACACATATAAAAGCAAGTACTTCACAAATAGGGAACTATTACTCATTCTTCAGGTTTTGATAAAAGTGTCCTTAAATGAGCTATTTTCTCCCCATGAAAAATGTATAGAAAAGCTCATTGTCTTTAAGATAGTTTCAACCAGGGGCCTAGCACGTCTGCTCACAAGCAGCTCACTGCCCCATGTGATATATTCCTTCCTTTAGACTGGAGCAAATTACTGTTCGCCGGCCAAACTTATGAATCAACTGCCCTTGGGCATCTCTGCACTCTGCCAGCCACAGCCCGTGCACCCAAACCCTTTCCATGCGAATCCCCTAAACAAGGTTTCCCTGGACCCAATATCATTCCCTTAACAGAGGATCCTGCCTAAAAGGTAACAGAGAAGGCTGAACCACTCTTGGGCCCACCCTTCCTCGCAGCAGCAGCCAATCGCTTTGCTCCGTGGTGGATCCGAAGCCTTGGATTGGACTCGCTGAGGCCGCGGGAGCAGAGGCCGGGGTGGAGCGTAAAGCCTTGTCCATCACGTGCAGCCGCGGGGTCTCTCCGCCTTCACCGCGCGCCCCGCGGCGCTGAGGGGGCGGAGCCCGAGGCCCGCCGCGCCTGCGTGGTGTGCGTTCCCCGGAGCAGCAGCTGCTGCCACCGCCGCCGCTGCTGCCGCCGTCGCTGCCGCCGCCGCCGTCCCTGCGACCTCCGCGTTCGGGAGTAGAATTCGGAATCCCTGCGCCGGGCTAACAATGAAGCAGAGTTCCAACGTGCCGGCTTTCCTCAGCAAGCTGTGGACGCTTGTGGAGGAAACCCACACCAACGAGTTCATCACCTGGAGTCAGGTAGGGTCGGGGACGCGGTGGCCTCGGGTCCCCCTTGTCGAACCGACTCGGCTCGGCTCGGCTCGGTTCGGCTCGGCCGGGCTGGATTGGGCTGGGCTCGGCGGCTCCCGCGGCCTGTGACGGCGCGCGGCCTCCCCACCTCGCGCGGACCCCCGGCTTTGTGTGCGCGGCGAGCCGGGCCCCTCAGGCTCGGTTCTCCTCCGGCCGCGCGCCGTGGGGGAGGGGCGCCCTGGTAACGGTCCCGCCGGCCCCGGGAGCTCGGAACCGGCCCCGGCAGCTCGGAACCGGCCCCGGCGGCGCGTTCTGCACACTCATCCTCAGTCGTCTGCTCGTCACGGGGCGCTGAGGGCGCGGAGCCTCGGACGGCCGAGCGGGCAAGCGGGCTAGTGAGCGAGCCACGGGTCTTATCTAAAGAAATCACCTCAGCGGGGATTGCTGGCCCTGGCGTCTGGGATCTTTTATGATGATAATGGGAAATGTGCAGACTCAGACTGCTCTTGCCTTGAGCTTTTAAATTTAATTTATGTAGTTTTAACATAGAAATTTCCCAGTTATTGTTTGGAGGCTGGGTCGTTTCTTTAAAATAATTATTCAAGTAAAAGTGCCTGTAGACTACGCTTAGTAACTTAGCGGCTTGGAGTTAAAAAAACGAGTCGTTAAATTTCACAGAATAGTTGCCGGCATAGTGGTCTGTGGTTGCCTTGATCTGTTTGATCCAGATTCTCTTTATAAATAAAGATGACCTTAATCAAGCCCGGTATCTTGCCTGGTCTAAGTTATGTGTTAGATTGATGCGTTGCCTAGGTGACCCAAGATCCCCCCCTCCCCCCAGTTCCACACAAAGATTCTTTGCAGAGTGATTATTTACATCACTTGTGCCTTTGCTTTGCTAGACGCGCAATGCTTGGATTGTTCGAATCACTTCATGAAGTGGATCTTCATGAAGGGGATCGGCTCCTCTTACTGGAGTTGATGACTTATTCAGGGTATTTTCAGGTTCACAGTTTTTGAGATGAGTAAGTGGGAAATACCTAGCTATATGTCAAATGTTGTCTCCTCCGTTTCTTTTGTGCCCCCTTTCTGTTGTTAAACTAGTTTTCACCCTTGCCTACTTTTAGTAGGTAACAGCAATAGAATATACCTGATATTTGACAACTATGTCACTGAATTTTGTTGAGTATTAGTGCCAGTTTTTAAATTTTTCTTTCTAGGATTTCATTTTTGTGTGTTTTGTCACATAGGTGCCCCACCCCCAACCCCTGCTGGTTGTGTAGACTAAGCAATTGATTAATTTGATACATTGGTACAAAGAAGTGAAAATAAGAAAGGCAGCTACCAGCATGAACTTAAAATAAACAGAGGGCTCATGCTTTTCATCAGTCAGAAGGATTAAAGGCTGGATCAGTGCAGACTGCTCCTCAGCTGTCTTTTAACATTAGAAACTGGACTGAAATATATTCTTTCCCCCAACCAAGCTGAGGTCATTGAGCTTCTTGAATTTGCAAAAGGCCATTTATTTGTGTTGTCTATAAATTCTACACAAATGTATTGGCAATTGGTTCTAATTAAACAGTATTGTATAAGTGGCCTGATAACTTCAAATTAGCCAAAACATTTTAATAACTTTCTTGCTTTTGATCGGTAAGGACTGTGGAAATTTTAAACTAGTGCATAAGTGTGAAATCTTACTTGTAAATGAAACAAGCTACTTAATGGCTTTTATTTATCGTATTAAGTCTCAGTTTTTAATTGCCCATTTCTAATACACCAATAGGACAAAGTGTAATTAAACTCAGTGGGCATTGGTTCTAGAGACACAGTTGGTGCCTTAATGTTTGAGTCACTGAAACCGTTACATTTAAAATGTAATGGGTTTGATTGGAATGGAGAAACAGGTGTTCTGAGATAGATATGTGGCCCAAAACATTTGTAGATGACAAAGGATTGTATTGTCAAAGGTTGGGCACCCCAGATGGAATACCATTTGGAATGCCAGTACTGAAAGGTACAACTTTAGCTAATGTTGATGGAAAACCAAAATATGTCTTTTTGTTGTTGTTCTCTTTTTTAAAAGATTTTATTTTTAATCATGTCCTTGTCTGTGTGTGCATATTGCATATTTGAATGAAGGCAGAAGAGGGAGCCAGACTTCCAAGTCTTGGACTTTGGACTTTTATGAGCCTACCCACATGAGTGGTAGGAACCAAACTGGGGTTCTCTCTGAGCAGTAACTCTCTCTTAACTGCTAAGCTTTCCCTACAGCTTTGCTGTGGTCTTCTGAAAGTTTCTATTTGTGTGCCTAGCTTCCTTTAGATTTCAGTTGAGTTGTAGAGGTGATTTTTAGCATTTACATTGGCTCAGTGGCTAGCACTTTGAGGCCTTTTCAAAGCAGAAGCTCTTGGGGACTAAGCAAACTCTTATGCATCCCCTATCCTCTACAGTGGGGGAAACCATATACTCCTTTAGCTTGAGTATAAACCAAGGAAAGAAACCTTTTCACCTGTATTCTGGAAAGCTTGACTTAATGGTCCTACAACTGTATACGTTCTCTTTTCCTAGAAATTTGTTATGTGAAAAAATTGGACAAAGAATATTTTCAATTATCCTTAAATGCAGAAATATGATAGTCTGAGCTATGAAAATTATACTGAATGAGTTATCAAGTCAGATTGGTAGGTATTATATCCAGACTATCTTTTTTTTTTAATGTATTTATTTCAGTCTTCCCCAACAAAGTTTCTTTTATAGTGTTTTTAACATTTCTTGTAGCTTCAGAGTTTTTCATAGCTGTTTTTTTTTTCTTTTCTAAACGGAATCTGGGACAGAGATAATACTTTTAGACCCCCTGAGGATGTTTTGATATAACACTGTCCCAAATAGAGCACATGTTTAGCGTGAAAACAAGTTGAGAAACTTGATACAGAAAAGGGTTTATGAAAGTTAGATAGAAATTCTTATTGACAAAGAAGAGCTTTTATTTTTATTAATGTTTTCTAAGTGAAGCTCTCTGAAAGAAAGTAATGAAATCTTGGCTGGTGATAAGTACACACACACAAAAAAAATAAAGCAGGGTAAACACATTATTCACAATGAAGATGCAGCCACACCATTGAAGTCATGTATTTTCAACAGTAGAAGTTTAATAGAATTACCTACTACATTAAGCATATGGAAATAGCAAACTCAGAAGAGTATAAGACTAGTTAGGAAGAGCAGGCACTGTTGAGAGAGATAAGATCCCTTCTTACAAGACGAAGATGCAAACCTTTGGGGAAAGTATGTTTTATGTGTTACTGAGTGACAAAAAAGTTACTTCTGTGATGCTGTTGGAACAGAACTGGAAATCTGCAGAACAGAGGGCTTGTTTCCTTGGTTGGTTTCTGTTGCTGTGATGAATAAAGGCAACTTAGGGAGGGGATTTGTTGGCTATGTATCCCAGGTGCTGGCCATTCGTTGTGGGACATGCACAGGAACACAGGCAGGTACTTGGAGATAGTAACTGAGGCTGAAGCCTTACAGCAACACTGCTAACTGGCCTGCTCTCTGTGGCTTCCTCTTCATGGTCTCTTACAGCAGTCAGGGCTGTCTGTCTACCCAGGAGAGGCACTGTCCTCAGTAAACTGGACCCTTCCATTTCAAAGGTCAACCAAGAAAATTCGTACAACTTGCCTAGAGGTCATTCGAGGGCATTTTCTCAATTGAGGTTCCCCTGTCACAATAAAAAGCAAACAAACAAACAAAAAAACAACCCAGAAAACTAGTCAACACTCTGGTCAGCTGCCTGATGAATACAGTTTAATTGGGACATATTTATGCCCATTTGTACTGTTATTTTTGTGGTGCTGGAGATGCTAGGACTGATAAGCAACTACTTTGTCTTTAAGCCATACCTTTACCCTTATGCCCAAATATGTTTACATACTGTCCTAGCTGATTTTTGGATAGAAGTTGGATCATTGGTTCGGGGGACTATCAGATCTGAAATACTGATTTGATTTTGAGAAAAGTTTGCCATTCTCCAACTTAGAGCATCACAGCAAACAATGGCAAGGTGCCTTCTTAGAAACATGGCTTTGAAACCTCCCAAGGAAGAGAGGTTGACAGAAAAGATGCTGTTTTAGCTACCCTTAACCACCATTCATGAGCCATGAGCCTATTTGCATTGCAGGAGGAGTCCCAAACACACTGGAACCAAGAAGAGCCCATGTGAGTTTATCTCTAGTATCCCCTACTGACTCACGGGTTAGATTGTGACCTAAAAAGATATGTTTGAGTCTGTTTTTTGCAGATCTGACAGTATGAATGAGTTTACAGCAAGAAGTTGACAACCTGAGTGGGAACTGTGGAGAGATTAGGAAAGGTAAGGGAAAGACCAATCTAAAAGAGCATTTAAGTA
Organism: Mus minutoides; assembly: GCA_902729485.2. Lineage (NCBI taxonomy): Eukaryota > Metazoa > Chordata > Mammalia > Rodentia > Muridae > Mus > Mus minutoides. The sequence goes on from CACVCL010020924.1 coordinate 10,960, forward strand.
GAGACCAGGGTGGTTAGAAAGGATGGGCAAGGCAGAGGTATTGAAAACAAGACTTGCCACTATGCCCTACTGGGGGAAGCAGACAGATTTGTGGTTGTACTGTCTTTAGGAAGATGAGGTTGTGGTGGGCAAAAGCAGAGACATTAGGGCCTTAAGGACCTTTCTGTGTTAGAAGGAGACTGAAGGTAAGGGAACCAGTTAAAGATGATCACAGTTTTTCAGACTAGTTGCAGTAGTAGTGAGAGATGTTCTTTGATTGGATACCTATTGTAAGGCAAAGCTTCAGAGCTTGGTGGGGAATTCACTGGAAAAGAGACAGAATAGAATTAACAGGGGCTCATGGGGAAGGGCATAGTTCAGTAGTAAAGGAGCTTGGATGGCATGCTTTAGACTGGATCCCATTCTCAATACCATCATTTAATTCCCCACATCCAGAAAGAAAGGGAAGGAAGAAAGTCAGAAGGGAAGGGGTACTCAGATTTGGCCTGTGGAAGATTAGGAGGCATGTTAGTTGCAGATTATATATGGTCACATTTTATGTTTTAAATTAATAGAGATCACTATAGTGTGGAATAAGAATGCCTTCTCTAGAATCTGGTATATAATAAACTAATTTGGTATTTTTGGAATATGGCTGTTGAACTGAAGAGGTTTTACAAATTACTGATACTCTTTTGATCACAAACATTTTGGAGAAGGTATACCAACCCATATTTGATAATTGTCTTATTCTGCTTACATTTGGCTAGCCACCTTTAAGTCATATGCATATACCTAGTATCATAAGGAGTGGAGATATGCAGTACTAGAAACAGAAATATTTCTGAACAGCATGACTTCTGTACTTCAAGACATTCAAATGGAAGAAGTCAATAGGATGTTAGGTCAAACTTTGGCATTGGGGGTCCTGTAGAGGCTTTGAGATAAAGTCATGTGGTTGAAAGAAGGTACTTGGGAAGACAAACACAAACGGTGTAGTGTGTAGTTTTGTCTATCCTGCTCTGAATTTCTGGTGAGTCGCACCCACCTGCCCAGGGGCTATCTCAGATCTGAGGATTAGAGACACACACTCATTGCTCATTTTTAACCTGCCTTATGGCCTAGTGGCTGGGCTCTTCTAAGCCTCCCTCGGGCTAGAGTGCCCTTCCCTTTACTCCTTGCTCAACACTCTACATCTGCCCTTAGCTTGTTACCTTCTTGCTCAACACCCTACATCTGCCCTCTGCTTAGCTGTGTTTCTAATCTCCCGCCCCAGGGAACTGGCCAATGGCCACTTCACCCAAGATCTCACTTAGCTTGTGACTCTCTCCCTCCTCCTGTGTCTACTAGCCTGCTTGAGGGAACCTGGAAGTTCCTCCTCTTCCAACCAGCCATTGGCTGCTGCCATCTTTATTGATCAATCAAGAACCTGTTGGGAAACAGGGTCTTCAGTGTTCATATGCAGATTCATGATGAAAGCATCAGAGCCACCCCTTACAAAAAGGAGCTAAAAGATTTGGCATTTAAATAGAGATGAGGAAGGGCAAATTACTTAGACTGGAAGGAACAGTGAAAATGAGTAACCATGAGAGTGAGACCATAGAAGTTAGTTCACAGGCTGCTATCAAATGTTTCAAATTTCTGGTGTATATAAATAATTTATGAAGTACAAGAAAATAAGATGTTGATAATTTAACCACAGATTGTATACATTGCTTTCCAAAGACATAAAATCAGATTTTTTTCTTGATAGTTGTGCATGAAATGTTCAGTTACTTCACCTCTTTAAAGAGAATATTAACATTCTTAGAGGTTACCAGTGGAGTAAATAGAAAATATTATCTCAAAAAGGCTTTACCTTAATTTCTATTTCTGTATAGTATTTAGTGAATTCTAAAGTTCTCTTCTGTTATTAGCTACATAGCTTCCTGTTCTGTGGGAAATTTGTATTGTAGAGTTTTTAAAAATCAATATTATTATTTATAGCAATTCCTTATAGTAAGTATTGAATTACCTACTATTTGTTGTAATTGCATTTCATTATCTTTAAAACTCTTGAGAAGTAAGACAGTTAAAAGTTAAGACAGTTTAATACATTGGTTAAGTTAAAGGAGAATGAGTGACTTTACAGTGCTCAATTTGTTTTCCTTAGATCCTTTTATCTTAATACTTAAAGGTCCTTTGTGTTTTGGTAATTTATTGGGACATTTTACTCTACTGTAGTTTCAAATTGTCTTTTCTTTCATGTTTTATGGAGATAAATGTGCTTTTTCTTTTCTCTGTCTTTAGTCTATGTGAAATAAACTTTTGTGGGTAGTTTGATGGATCCATCTCGCTTTTTTATTTATTTAAAGTTGTCCAGCATCTTTATTAAATAATCCTCCTTTTCTAGATGATTTATGCTGCCACCTCTGTGGGTTTTTTGTTTTGTTTTGTTTTAAATTAACATATTTTACCAGTGATATCAAATTAAGCTATTTTTAAGTGTATACTTCAGTTACACTACAGTTTATCTTTTCAAACTGAAATTGTGCCTTAACTTCTATTGCTGTGATGCAAGAAGCCCTTTTGAGTCTTACAGTGAAGAAGGTGAGTCCGTGATCATCAGCATGGGGATCTTGACATCAGAGCAGTAACTAGGAGTTTATATCTAATCTACAAGCCAGAGGCAGAGTGAGCTAAGTGGAAACGGTATAGACTTTTGAAATCTGAAAGCTGGTCTCTAGTGAGAAACCCCTCCAACAAGGCCACACATTCTAATCCTTCCCAAACAGTTCCACCAACTGGAGCCTGATCACTCAAGTCTATGAGCCATATTCATTCAAACAGCCACAAAGCGCCTGCCAGCCTGCCTGCCTGTTAGCAGCAGTAGTCACCTCTCATCCTGAATAACCACACTCCCATTCTACTTACCCAGGAAATTGCCTTTTAAGAATTTTTTATGTAAGGGGAATCCTACAGTATATATCACTCTTAGACTGGCTTATTTCACATAGTATAATGTCCTTACCATTCATCCACTTTGTAAAACATGTCAAACGAATCTGATTATTTCATTGTATGGATATACCACATTCTGATTATCCATTGATCAAATGATGGACACTTAAGTTGCTGTTACTTTTTGGCTTTGTGACTTACATTGCAGGGATCATGTGGTACCCATATCGCTTCAGGTTCTTTTTCTGTTTTATAGTGTTTATACAGAATAAGAATTATTGACTGATTTAGTAAGTACTTAATTTTTGTGTGTTTGTTTTTAGCAACCTTTGTACTATTATTCCTCAAGAGCTGTCCTAGATTCTATTCCACTAGCAATTCATAATGGCTCAGATTCCTTCACACCTTTAACATGTTTTTGATTAAAGCCATTCTGACTTGCTGGGAAGTAGTACCTTACTGTTTCAGTCTCAGTGTCCTAACGATTGGTGGGTGTGGGGCATCTTTTGTGTGTTTATTGGCAATTTATGAAACTTTAGAAAATACTTCTTAAAGTCCTGGCTTATTAATGAGCTTTCTTGTTTTTTTTTAATTGTAGATGGTGTATATCCATTGTGAATGTGTGTCACACATATATGTCACATATATGATTTACAATCAGCTTTCCTGTCGTGTGCTTATTCTTTTCATTCTTGCTGATGTCCTACATACAATACTTTTTAAACTTGATACGGTCCCATATTTCTGATTTTGCTTATGTTGCCTATATTTCAGTGTTATATTCAAGAGATCATTTCCAAATCCACTGTCAAGAATTCTTTTTGTCAGAAGATTTAGGTCTTTGATACTAATGGGTTTAGGTTTTTGACTTATTTTGAGTTAAGTTTGTAGATGATGTCAGGGAAGAGTTCAGCTGTATTCTTTTACATATGTGTTTCTTGTTTTTTCGATACCATTTGCCAAAAAGACTTGTCATTTTTCCATTGAGTTGCCATGAAACTTGAAAATTCTTTGACTTTATTACTGGGCTGTTTTGTTTGTTTGTTTTTTCTGTTGTTCTGTCTTCCTCCAGTTCCATGGTGATTTGATTATAGTAGTTTTGTAGTAAGCCTCTAATTGTTTTAATGTTTTTGGATGAAAAGCACTTAGTGATTTTTAATGCTTAATCTTGAAACCAGCCTGGCCTGATGGTGGTGGTTGCAGCTCCTTATAGGCTGAGTCATGGATATCACCAAATTGAGGCCAGCCTGGGCCACAGAGTGAGTTCTAAGCCAGCCCAGGCAACTATTGAGACTGTCACAAAAACTAAGGGCTGGAGAGATGACTTAGTGGTTAAGAGCACTTTGGATCCTAACATTCCCATGCTGTTGTACATGTATGTTACGCCAGGTCTAGGTTCTCTGAAGCATTCTGTTCACCTCTGTGAGTGGCAGAACATACATACAGGCAAAATACTTACCTATAATTAAGGAAATCTTATTTTAGAAATTAAAAAGCAGGCTAGATGCATATTTCCGTAGGTAAGTGCTTGCCTAGCTCTATGTTAATCTTGTAACCAGAAAACCTTCTGAATTCTTTTATAGTTTTTCAGTGTCCTGTACTAAAATATGGTATCATATGTTATGAATAGTGGTAAAATAGTGATTTAGGAATTTATTTTTGTCTATTTACTTTAACTTTAAAATAACTTAATAGTACCTGCTAACATATTAGGCCGTTTGCTTTCCTAACAGAAATTGTTCTAATATTTCATCACAGAATATGATGAAGCTTTTGGGTTGAAGCTGAAGTTGAAAAACATTCTTGTAATTTGACTTGTAATTGTAGAGTTTTTTGTTGTTGTTGTTAGTTAGTTTTGTTTTTCCATTATCAGAAAGAGTGTTGGTCTAGAGGTATCTAGGAACACTTACCAGAGCTGATTTAGACTTTTGTCAACGGAACTTAACTGATTAACATTTCTGGACTTTGTTTGATTTTAGAATGGACAAAGTTTTCTGGTCTTGGATGAGCAAAGATTTGCAAAGGAAATTCTTCCTAAGTACTTCAAACACAATAACATGGCAAGCTTTGTGAGACAACTAAATATGTGTGAGTATGACCAGTGGTTTGCTTGGAGAGCTGCTAACGGTGACTGATAAGCCAGCTCTTCTCATTACAATAACAGTGTATTTCTGTAGAAACTTCATTAATTTTTGACTTGTCTAATGTTAGTCATGTAAATTCTAATCTTTGTCAGATGGCTTCCGGAAAGTAGTACATATCGAATCTGGAATTATCAAACAGGAAAGAGACGGCCCTGTTGAATTTCAGCATCCTTATTTCAAACAAGGCCAGGATGACTTGTTGGAGAACATTAAAAGGAAGGTGAGCTTCTGTTGCTGACATTAACTAGTGAGGTGCAATGTTTTTTAAGCCACTCAATTTAAATTAAGAGTGTACAGAAGGGCTGGAGAGATGGCTCAGGGGTTAAGAACACTGACTGCTCTTCCAAAGGTCCTGAGTTCAAATGCCGGCAACCACATGGTGGCTCACAACCATCTGTAATGAGATCTGACTTCCTCTTCTGGTGTGTCTGAAGACAGCTACAGTGTACTTACATATAACAATAAATAAACTTAAAAAAAAAATAAAACAAAAAAAAAGAGTGTACAGAAAAGGACGGGTGTGGTGGTGCACACGTGAGAGGCAGGAGGATTGCTGCAAGTTTGAGTCAGCTTGGACTATGGAGTGAGACCCTGTCTCAGTAACCCCCAGTAATAACAAATACATCAATGAAGAAAAGGACAAGCTAGACTAACAGAGCATTGATGAATCATCTGACTCCTCCCATCACTTATTTTCTAAGTTCAGTGGTGCTGAGAGTGCTACAGTTTTCACTTTATTGGCTACACATAGGGGCGCTTATTCCTGAGCTGCCCGAGGGAAAAAATCAAAACCAAGTATCTTCTGCTGACATGAATGTCTTTACTAAATCCATAAAAGGTGGATAGAAAGAATAGGGATACAGTCCATTAGTAGGACACATGACGAGCACCATGAAAACCCTGGCTTCAATTCCCATCACCAAGTGGGAGGTGGTGGTGACAGGGGTGGGGAGCAAAGGAATGTGTATATATAGCTCAGTGGCTGAAATATGTAAGTCTCATCAGTATGCACAAGTCCTCCACTTCAGTCCTCAATCCTGCAACATAATAACAAAAGCTGAAGAGCCCAAGGGAGAAAGTTACCTACTGTACAACTGTATTACTGCATACTGTGAACTAAATGTGGGATATGATAATAAAGAGGCTTGGAAATGATATGGAATTTGGCAGAGGGAATAAACAAAGACCCTCATATTCCTGCTTATCCCATTATAATGAGATAGATTACTCCTAAGTAAGCTAGGGAAAAATGAAGTGATCATTCCTTGCTTTCTCTTGTATTGAACTATGAAGTGTATTCTAGTTTTAGAATTTATCTAGAAGTTTGTAATCACATCTCACTTTAATAAGCTACAGAGACTTTTTATAACAGGAAGTTTTGCTTTACAATCATGGGAGTTTATATTTAATTTTCTAAATTTGTATTTTGGAAGGTTTCATCTTCAAAACCAGAGGAAAATAAAATTCGTCAGGAAGATTTAACAAAAATTATTAGTAGTGCTCAGAAGGTTCAAATAAAACAAGAAACTATTGAGTCCAGGCTTTCAGAATTAAAAAGGTAAAAATATTGTTTCCAAATATAATCCTAATATTATGGAGGTTGGGGTATCTGTGTTGGAATGTGGAGATTGTGTGTTGTTGTAAGTAGTCTTCAGTAGCCAAAATCATGGTGATGTTTGTTTGTTTGTTTGTTTGTTTGTTTGTTTTTGCCTGTAAATTTTAGTTTGCTTTACTTTTAGTTTGTAGTTGTAGACTTTGTCCTAATAGGTTTTAATTATGTTGTGAGAAGAATATATAAATCTAGCCATGAAGCTAGTCTTGTTTATGATCTTTAAGATAGTATAGTAAATTATACAGAGATTAGTTTTCATATAGGCTTCATATGTAAATGACTTCGTTAAAATGTATGTCTCCCTGCGGCTTAGGAAAAAGTAGGGCATACGAGAATTGCCTTACCTGATACTGCACAGAGATGCAGGAGATGGCTCCACAAACCTCTCATCTTCAAAACCATGTTTTATTTTGTTTTCACTGCACTACTTAGTAGCATTTTCTTAACTGCCATACTCATAATGTATATAGATTAGGTATGTGTTCTATTCTTACATAGCTGGGGGTTTCCCCTTAATCACAAGAGCCTGAGAATAGTTATTTTACACATTCTATCTTACATTTTTGCTGTTTTTAATTCAAATATATCCATGATGAGTGACTTTGGACTTTGATTCCTTGTTTGAAAAGGCCTTAAACATTCCAATTTTGCTCATTTTATCTAACTAGCTGTGTTATTTTCTCTGTTTGTCTTCTGTCACCAGTGTCCTTTAACCTAATTCAATAACTCCGTCATTTAATCATCCTGTAACTCTTAGTGGTAACCATCTTTTATCAGTAGACAGCTAGCAGCAGTTTTAAGTTTGATTTTTGAAAATAGAGATTATAGAGTAAGTACTTAAAACAATTTCCTTTTCTGATACCTCCATATGTGAACCTGCCATCTCTTTTTTTAAATAATAGTACTAATTGAGGAAGATAACTTTTTTCATATAAGTACTTGGTAGTTGGATTATCCTTCTATATTAACTCTGCTAATAGTTACATATTACAATTTCAGTTTTACAAGGCAAGAAAGAAGTGAAAGGAATTATGCCTATTGGAATTATGCCTACTGAATTTCCTTCTTTAAAAACACTTAACGGTGTTCCTGTGCTTCCTTAGAGGGTTTGAGACAGACCTTCAGATAGCTGTAGGGTCTAACAGACTTTCGTATTACTCTAATAGTTCTAGATTTATCCCAATGATAGAGGGCAAAGTCCCTTCTCTTTTCCATACTTCAGTGTCTTCATTATGCAATGAAGAACATGATTCTTTTCTTGGCTATGCTTATAGAAGCTTAGTGAATCCTATATGTAAGATGATAAGCACAGTGCCAGGAGAAGAGTGCTGGTCAGTGTTACTTTCCTTTGTTTCCTGAAGCAATTAGCAGAGTCTAAAGATACTTGCTATCCTGTTGAAACTTAGTATATGCTTAAGCAAATATTAACAAACCCAGTTATCAAAGGGAGGAAATTACCTACTACTATATACAAGTAAGCATGTATCTTTTCCCCTGTACTGTTGTAACTAGTAGATAATACAGTTAAGAATTAGTTATAGTGTAGGAGAAGTAGTTTAGTTATCTAGTATTGTTTCTTTAGACAAGGTCTCACTGTTTAGCCTAAGTTTGTCTTGAACCTGTAGTTCTCCTACCTCTGCGTGCCTCCTCTCACTTCTGAGTTCAAGTTCTCTGGGTTTGTTGATTAAAAACTATTGAGGTTTGATCTTCTGACCCAATCTTTTTTGTTTTGGTTTTTAAATAAATGCTAATACAGTGAGAATGAATCCCTTTGGAAGGAGGTGTCAGAACTAAGAGCAAAACATGCACAGCAGCAACAAGTTATTCGGAAGGTAAGACGCTTCCAGCCTGACCTGTACTCTGCTTTTGCTTGTTTGTATTCTGTGTTTGCGTTTGACTGTTGTGTGGACTTTTTCCTGTTGCTTTTTACTCTGATAGGTAGAGTTAATTTTTAAGTCATTTGGCCCAACTAGGAGTTCAGTGGTGCTTTTCTCAGTGTATTCTATAACGGGCATAGTACATAAGTAGTTTAAGTAGAGTAGTAAAATAAATTCAGCATACTGAGCTGAAACAAAGGAGGACTTAGAATCTGCCCATGGCATTGTGTCCTTGTCATTTCATCTTTACATTCCAAATTCCATTTGTTATTAAGAAACATGAGAGCAATAAAGGGATCTATTTTTTGCTTATGAGTAAACTAGGCTCATAGCAACAGGTTCTTCTGAGGGGAGGGTGGGGGGTGGTGGTGATGATGAATCTTGTTCTTGCCTGAAAAGGCACTTGAGCTAAAAATAAGCTGATGACTGACAGGGTTTGGGTGTACTGAGCCAGCCTTAGGGCAGAGATGAAGAGCAGTTGTCGCATATGGCTTATGATCAAAACAGTATACTCGTGTTATGAAGTAAAATAACATTAAGGTTAAATATAAGTGAATTCATTTCCCAGTGTTTCAAGTATTTGTTTGTTTGTTTGTTTGTTTGTTTGTTTTTTAACTTCTGTACGCAGTCCTAATATGTTAAAGTAACAGCTGTTCTTAATTTTGTACTTGATGAAAGACTCTTACTATTTTTCATAAGACAACATTTTGGTTGAATATTAACTACTTAATCTGCACTTTCTTTTTTCAAAAAACAAAGATAGTGAACTTACAACAGGATTTCAATTTTTAGCCGTCACTTTTCCTGTTCAACTTTGAAGTTTGAATTTGATGTATAATATAATACTTAGTTGATATATTCTATTTTAATCATGTAATTACATTTCATAAAGCATACGAAACTCTACAGAGTCTGAACGGTCCCCCAACTTCTTTGGCCTTCTTCAGACACCAGAACACTTTGGTCACTTATCACTCACAGGCTTCACTTCTACTTGGCATCTATGGTAGGAAGCTGGCAATAAAGTTTCAAGTCCTACTGTAAGCCGCAGTGGCTCTCACAAAGGCTACCTTGAAGGTTCCTAAACACCTAGTTAACACATCAGAATTCAGATGGAACAGTTTTGTAGTGAGGTTGAAGATTCAATGTCTAAGAAGATACTGGATCGGCGTAGCTATCCATGTGTCTTAGGTAAAGAAACAAGCCTATAAAGTAAGAATAGTTGGTTAGGTCTTTGTTTAATAAAGTTTCCTCTAAATTTAGCAGATATTTAAAATTTACTATGTCTGTAGCTTGGGTAAGCTTGCATGGATGATAAAACTGGCCAGTATACTCTTTGAAGCCTGAATTATATGATCTGTTCTGAGTTAGTAATTTCTTTTGCTTCTAATTATATTACCTTTGTTAGAAAATGGCTGTCATACAACAGTTTGTCTTTTTTGCTTCACAGTGCTGTCTTCCTGAAAAAGCAAATCTCATATGTTAAGATTATGGGAAATATAATGACTTAGCATTATTTGTGTGTGTTTTAGAGACATTTATTGAGCACACTGCTTGAAGGCAGAAAGCTGGGTAATAATGTAATTTAATATAATTTGCAAAGTCTTTTTTAAAAAAATTTACACAGTCTTTGATGAAAGAATTTTATTTATATTTTCCTCTCAGATTGTCCAGTTTATTGTTACATTGGTTCAGAATAATCAACTTGTGAGTGTAAAACGTAAAAGGTAAGTTTTTTGAGTTTTGGCTTACAAACATTTAAGTGTTGAATCATGAATACCTATTTGCTGAGTGTATGCCTGGTACCAAAGAACAGCTTTCCCTTGTTAAATTATATTAGCATTTCAAGAGTAGTCTTAACAGGGTGAGGATCCCTTTCCTCAATATTTAGGATAGTAGAAGTATTTGAGGAATTTTTTTTTTTTTTTTTGAGATTTGGGGTATTAACAAACCTATGTATCACCTGTGATGAAATTTATGTCTGAGTTCAAATGTTTGTGTTTTGTGTGCATGCAGTCTGAAAGTAATTACATAAAATATCTTTAATAATTTTGTACATAACGTAGTTTAGTTATACAGCTAAAAGGTCTCAGAAGATTTTCATCTCATAGGCCCTTAGTTCACCATGGCCTATCACATAAGTATGAGTGCATTTCCCATTTGTGTAGTATCATTTTAATAAGGTTACACATTTTGGATATATGCACCCTATTTGTCCTCTCATTGTCATCCTTGTGACACTTCCCCGACTCCCCACCTTCCTTCTTTCCTTCCTTCAGATAAGGCCTTACCTAGATACCTAGAAGTCGCCTCAAACTCACCAGCTTCCTAGTCTGCCTCCTGGGTGCTGGGGTTGCAGACAGCACCGCACTCTCCGCTTCTTGCTTATGTTTGGAAGAAGTAAGGATAGGCCAGGTGGTCACTCTTAGGAGGCTGGCAGATGTTACTGACGTTTCACTCATGTTACCAGTTTAAAGTACCATTAGAAGCCCCAGTGAGGAGAACTCTTTAAAAATAATGTTGTGAGGAAGGGAGAGAATCAGATAATATTTGGTTTACTTTAAATTTAGTAGACTTGGTAATTTAAAACCTTAATGATAGGTTAGAATGCACATAAATATGTTAGCTATTGATGCCATTGTTACATCTGAACTAGAAGGATAATTAACAAAGGCATAGATGGAAGGAGAAAAAGGTGAGCTATAAGGCTAAGATTTTTACAGTTTATACATAAAAGTCTGTGGCTTTAATTCTATTGCCTTTTATTCTGTGATACTACTGTTTTAAAAGCTAGGTGTAGTTTGTATGGAGTTGAATAGTTCTAAAGAATTTCTGTTGTATCCTTATTAAAAGTTTCATTCACTACTGAAGGAAGTATATGATTAAATTATTAGAAACCTTTTATTCTTTCATTTTGGGGGTGGAATTAAATATTACAATTCTTATTTACAGGCCTCTACTTCTAAACACAAATGGAGCCCCAAAGAAGAATCTATATCAGCACATAGTCAAAGAACCAACTGATAATCACCATCATAAAGTAAATTTTAATGTATTTTATATTTATTGTCTCAAACTAAATTTTATTATGGCAGTGTTTCATGCAGTCAAAGCCGTTTAGTGAAGAATAATGTAAGTGCTCATTCCTGGGCTCTGTTGCCTCATGACATTTCCATTATTTGCTGTCCAGTATTTTAAGAAACATTGTTACAATATAGTTGCTTATTTCTTAGCTTTCTAGTTGTCATTGCCATGGCTGTTTTGTGTGGTAGTTCTGAATAACTGTTATTCTGTGATATCTACACATGCTAGCAATGATGATACTTCAGGACTGTGCACTGTGTACTGCATGAAATTTACCAGGGAGCTCTACCTCAACAGCGTGGCCTTTTTTACTTCTGGGATTGAGAAATGTAGTTTTTGTGAGATCAGAGATCAGAGCTGAGTTTTTGAACAGCAAGGCAAATGCTGTCCTACTAAATTACTCTTGTTATTTTGAACTGTTAGAATTTTCAAATATTATGTCAGATTAACGGTTGGGCTGTTGAAGTTTTGTTTATTTTACCCTGCCCCCTAGGACAGCGTTAACTTCATCATATCTCAGTGTTCAGCCCCTTCCTCTTTCTAAACCAAATATATATTGTAAGCCTGTGTGGCGTGGGTATTGGAGTGAAAGCTTATATAAAGCAGATGAAGGTTTGCTTTAGTTTAACTGAAATGTATGTATTTTTAAAGTGTTTCATATATTTTAGATTTTTTTTTTTGTTTAACTAGAATTTATATATTTAAAACATTTTACTTCTCTTACCTGCATCATCTTTTGTTAAAACTTAAAATTTTTTTACATTATAGTAATTACTTGCTTGGTTAGAGAATTTGACTTCTTAATGTAACTGTCCTGAATGTACCCATACATTTTATTTTTCTTTTGGTGTTACTGGGTATCAATCCTAGCCAAGCATTGTATACTGAATTCTATTCCCAGCTACCTTTTTTCATTTTGTGATGGGATTCCACCAAGCTGTCTAGGCTGCTGTTGAACTCTCTGTAGCCCAGGTGGGCATTGAACTCAACATTTTCCTGTACCAGCCTCTTGAGTAATTGGGATTACGGGCCTGCACTGTCAGACCTGTGTATCTACATTATAACATTAAAACAAAGCAGCTGTTGGTGAAATAGCCAGTGGCCTCTAACTATGGAATTGTTGAAGTGCTGTATTTCTCTCAGTGAAGGTCTTTAATGAGTAAGAATAAAACCTCTTTAGACACAGCAGGTTCAGATAGAACAGTCATTGCCAGTGCAGCTGTGTGATTATAATTGAAATTTCTGAAGGCCTGGACTTGTTCATTGTTTATTTAAAAAGTACTTAAGAATTTGAACCTCTCTATGGAAAAACACACTTTGGGCATGTCATTCATCTTCAGGGTCTCTTACAATAAAGTAATTTGTTAAGTAGAATATGGGTATATACTTAATAGCTCTGTAAAATGATAATATATGTCATTAGACTGTGAGTCCCAGAAGGACTGAGGACAAAGCTGTTTTGTTTACCATTGAATCCTCAACATTTAGTAAATAGGATGAGTCTGGGTTTTGCTGATAAACTCTGTAGTAGTCCATGTGGTTTTGTTTTCTCCCGATTCTTTAGGTTCCACACAGCAGAACTGAAGGTTTAAAGTCAAGAGAACGGATTTCAGATGACATAATTATCTATGATGTTACTGACGATAATGTGGATGAAGAAAATATTCCAGTTATTCCAGAAACAAATGAGGATGTTGTAGTTGATCCCTCCAAGTAATGAATCTTGAGATAAAATTTGGGAAAATATTGGCCATTTTTCTTACAAAATAATAGAAAAATCCCTGTTTTTGTTTGTTTGTTTGTTTGTCTGTTTGTTGTTTGTTTTTAAACTAATCTTTTTCACATATTTGGAATTATTGATCCAGATAACTACCTAAAAAAAAAATGAAAATTGATGACTTTGATTTGGAGTTAAACCTTTTTTCTTGGTTCTCTGGTTTTCTCTCTTATGAATTGTCAACACTTGTGCTCAAGCTGCTCACTTCTTGAAAAGGAAACCTGTTAATAGATTTGGGGATCCTCCAGAGAATAAAAATGTCTAAATGTCTAAAGCTATAATGGTTTTTTTTTTTTTTCTCATATTGCTGATATGGCTGTAGCCAGTATCCTGACATTGTCATTGTTGAAGATGACAACGAGGATGAGTATGCTCCTGTCATTCAGAGTGGAGAGCAGAGTGAACCAGCCAGAGAATCCTTACGTGTGGGGAGTGCTGGCAGCAGCAGCCCTCTCATGTCGAGTGCTGTCCAGCTAAACGGCTCCTCCAATCTGACCTCAGAAGACCCTGTGACCATGATGGACTCCATTCTGAATGACAACATTAACCTGTTAGGAAAGTGAGTGTTCACACAGATGTTTTACATTACTTTCTTATAGTCAGTTCAGTAATAAACCTAAAGTAATATTTACATTTCTATAAATGTGAAGTAGCAATAGTAGCTTAAGTGGTACAGTGAACTTCCTTTTAGATGTAGACCCTTTCTGTTGATCAAAGGTGAACTCTCTAGTGGACGAGATTTAATTGTCCAGGAGTAGTCTTGGAACTTTGGTGAGCAGTTGTTTAGATTTTTAAAATGAAATTCTTGTTTTAACTTTAAGATATTCTTGATTTTAACTACCAGTTGTGTATAGTGGTATAGTTTTTGTTAAAGGGACACATTGTATTCAAATGCAGTAATTTATGGTATAGAAATCATTTGATTATTGCGAGTGTTAGTGTAGTGAGGTGGAATAGAAGGAAAAGGTAAAGTTGACTGTCATTGTAGCACATCTTTTCTGAAGGTAATACATTGGTGTAAAGGTTATGAGTTTGTCAATTTTCAGAAATTCCAAATCTTAAATGGAATGTCTTAAGAACTGTTAAGGACTTGGGACTCACCAAGGTTATTTTGTAGCGCTAACTAGGATACCAACAGTGGTTTCAAATGTAAGAATGAGAATACCTAATGAAGATGAAACTGTTCTCTTTTTTCTTTAGGGTTGAGCTGTTGGATTACCTTGACAGTATTGACTGCAGTTTAGAGGACTTCCAAGCTATGCTCTCGGGAAGACAGTTTAGCATAGACCCAGATCTTCTGGTCGATGTAGGTACTTTGGATACTCGTTACTGTACTGGTTGTTTGTGTACTTACATGTGCCATTTAAAATCAATACTCTTGTATTCTACACTTCCTGTATTTTACTTAATAATTTACAAGGAAGCATAGGCACACAGGCACGGGACACTGATGTGTGATTGCTGTCTGCCTCTGAGGAGCAGTCGCTCCCATAACAACGTGCCACTCTTCAACATTACTGCTACTGAATACAGGTTTAATCTGGACTTGCTGTTGTGTTACTGTTGGTGCATTTTTCTCTAGGATAAATTGAATAAAGACCTTTGGGAATTAGTAATAGAAGTGGAAATAGTATAAAGACACTTCTTAATGCTTAGGAAATGAATGTTTTTCTAGCAAATACATTTCATTTTATTTGGTATATTTTTAATGTCCATTCTGATTCCCTGTCTCAGTCTTTGTCCCCAGCTGTGTGAATGGAACACCAATGTTGTCTGTGCCTTGTGATTTTTGGGTCATATCAGTTCTACTTTGAACATTTACTAAATTGCTATTCAAACCTCCATACTTGCTGAGAGTAATTCATTATATCCAGTCCTGTCAAATATGGCAGTTTTAACTGCCTCCTTCTACCCAATTCAAATTTCCATCCTTGGGGTGTGTGGCTGTGTCTGTCTACTTCTCTTCCTCTATCTCACATTCTACTCTGCTTGTTTGGAATATCCTGCTTTATCTGCAAGTCCTTAGATTATTTAAATTCCACGCCCAAATGTTTTTTATCCCTGAAACTGTGTACCCATTAATAGCATTTTCCCCTTCTGCTTCCAGTCTCTGTAGACATGGATGCCTTTCTGTATAGACCACAGCTGTCATAGAAGTAGCCTTGGCTTTCTTTCCATTTCATTTCCCTCTTTTTTCATATCCCTGACTGGCCGCTGAAGAGGAGCAGAGCTTATGTGTATAGCAGGCTCCCTTTGCTTTTTTTTTATCTCATCATCAGGTACTGTTTTTCAAAATAACATTGACAAACCACCATAATTTCACTTCTCTCATCTAAGACATCACCCATGAATTAGATTGAAGTGTCATAAAATTTAAAATCTAGACCTGGCTCACCTTTTTCTCTGAAGTGGTGAAGATGCTCAAGATATAAACCAAGTGCATTGAGAATTCTGACTGCACTTTATAATGGTCAGGTCTCTGTACCAGGCTGGAGTCAGCAGGAGGAGGGCCTTAGAACTTGTTACATTAGTTCCTTATATGTGAATTGGTTGTGTATATTTTGCTCCATATGCCTTCTGGGAGTATGTAAGACATGCTCCCAAGTCTGAATAGGATGCTGAGGCAAAAAAGAAAAGAAAGGAAAAAACAGCTTGCTTGCTTGCTTGCGGTGCTGGCCTCACTCAGTGTCTCTAAGTGTAGAATTGCTTTGGGGTTCTCTGAAGTAGTAACAGGCTGAGTCGGCATAAAGAGAGTAGTCGTCTACCACCAAGGATTTGAGCTCCGTTCCTCTTAAGCTGCCAGTGGGTGATCAGAAAAGAGAGGAAAATGGAAAAGAGCAAAGGATAGATGCATCTATGACAACAGTGGTCTTTAAAGAAAGGATTCCGTGTCTAAAGAGACTGAAGCAGAAGGAACTAGCCTGCATCGTGTTGTTTTCTTGCTTTGCTCATTCTCATCCAGTGCCAGCCTCCAGTCTGTTCAGTGCTCAGGTGGTTCTCAGGGGTCTGAGCTAAGCCGGATGGCATGAGGCAGCTTTTGTTTCTGTTTTTAATGATCGTATATAACTATATAAGTTAGTGGATTGGTCATAACCATTTCTAGAACATGCTCTACCCTCTTGGTGTTACTATTCCTAAGCATTCGTCTAAATTCCAAATTCCCGATGTTCTCTCAGATTGATGATGCATAGCACCTAGCTTTATTACAGCCCTTTGTTTCGTCCTGTGTCTGCCTGTGTTCATGCTTTCCTCTCGACTGGGTCTCCAAACTCCTTAGTGCTTTTAAGCTCTGTAATTATAAAACTGGATTGTATATAAGTTGGCTATTTAATGTCCATATCCCCTTTTAGATTGTAAGCTCCTGGAGAGCAGAGAAGACAGAAATGTTGTTATGGTGCCAGTGATTTCTTACAAGCCTTACCCTGTGGCGGGGACTTGCTAGGACTTTGAAGTTTATGACTTGAAAGTTGCATTTATAAATGGGCTGGACTGAGAGCACAGCTCTTTGGCATTACCTTAGCACTTAGGAACGTCCTTAGCTACGTAGGAAATAAAGTCGGTATGCCACATTGTCAGAGGCCCCACTTGATATTAATACTAGGTTACACTGTCAGTAGGTTTGATGAATTTGTCACGTAATCAGTAAGTAGGTATTCAATAAATGTTTAATGTCAAGACATGGGGCTCGGCCTTTAGTGCTACGTATGGCTAAGAACAAACAGAGAAATAAAAGATACTAAATTGAATAGAGATTAATGGACGGATAAGAATTATGGGGAACTGTCCCACTGTGGCGAGACTTACAAGATAAAATTCCATATAGTGCACGGGCCTTCCAGCTTGCTCTGCCTTTGTTTGTTTCTCTTTCTGCTTTCTTGCTTTTCCAAACTCGATTGAATCTGAGGAAACTTCCTCATGTAGGAGTGACATCTCTTCACTCACCATGATTGTATAAAAATTTTTAAACACACAAATCTTTTTAAAATATTTTTTAAACTTATCATCTTTTTTGTTTGGTCTTTTCAGCTTTTCACTAGTTCTGTGCAGATGAATCCCACAGATAACATCAATAATACAAAAGTAAGTTTTAATCCATGTTGCTCAGGACCCATAGCTATACAAGTATGGAAGAGTCCTATTAAACATACATACAGAAAGCATTTCATATTCTTACCTAAGTGTGTGATTGAGATAGTACAGTGCTAGATGGAAAATTAGCAGTTGGTTATGGGGTTAGTTTTTCTTTGTCCAGTTCTCCTGGCACATGTGGGATTCATTCTTAGTATGAAACTAGCCTCTTAGTGCTGGGGAATCAAGCCTCGGCTTGTTCAGATATTCCTTTAAAATGAAAATGATTAAAATATAATTTCTGCATTGTGTATTTTTTCTTCCCACAAACAATTTTTCAATTTCAGTTGAAAAATCATTGGTCCTATTACCTCTGTAAGCTCCTTGACTTTGTTTGTATTGAGAGCAGTAAGTAAAGCAAAGGTCAGGTCTGTTAGGGAGGGGCATCTTTATTTTCCCTGTTTGTTTTTGTTTTTTTAAGCGATAACGATTTTTTTCAACAAATAGCATCCAGTTGGACTTAGCAAGTGGACAGGAGATCCTTAAGGGCAGTCTGTAATGGCAGATGCTTATAAAATATTTGTTACTTTTGTATAGCTTAATTGTCCTAATTTACTCCTGTATCTAATATGTATACCAAATTGTTTAATCTTTATTTTTTGTTAGTTACAAAAGAAATTAAGCTCAATTTCTGGATTAGTGAAGTCACTTACATGCTTGTCCTTTGTAATCTAAAAATAAGACATCTCAAGTAAATGTGAAGGATTATACGGGTGATGAGTGGGAATTTCCTGCTGTCAGGTGTGAGGAGGTCTGGCCAGTGACAGTTCACCTTGGCTGACTCAACACTTTATGAAATTGTAGAGTAGAAGTTCATTGTACATTGTTGGGTTATTGGCATAAGTATACTATTTCTATAAGTAGCCAAATGTAAATATTTTTTGTTTTTATAAGCTGTATGTCCCAACAGTGAATGCTATAATTGTAGATAACGCAGATATGGATAATGCATAAAAGAATGTGTGGCTGTGTTTTGATAGACTTTTAATAAACGGGCAGTAAGCTGAATGTCACCATTGTTTACCTGTGTTTATAGTGTAAGATTTTGTCATTATATTGAGTATTAAGTCACATCATACTTTAATTTAGTGAATATGCTTTTCTGTTTATTACTAAAATTGACTCATTTTTCTTTGATTATGCTCGTTATTCTAGAAACCAGTAACTTAAGAATTTTCTAAAATACCAGTAACTCAAAAAATTACATATTACTTTCTGATCTTATAAATATTTAAGGGTGATGCTTTATTACGGTTCTGAGACTTGAAAATTATTGGTATTTTTATCTCTTTTGTTCATGACAAGCATATATAACATGTATCAATATTTTTTTAGTCTAGGTACCGTATAGTGTAGCAGAGTGGCCACTAGTAATGAATGAACAAGAACATACATGGGAAAAATGCATTCCTAGTCTTGGTTCTTAAGTTTAGAATATCAACAATGGTATTCTTGGGATATTGCTATTTTAAGATTTGTAAAAATGTATTAACATTTATGTATTACAACTTCTAAATGATGAATTCTTTTTCCTTAATTTGGGATGTTTTACTTTTCATCTTGGGATCACTATCTTTTTAGAGTCTTGAAACTCACTGCTTCACTTTATGACCGCTGTCAGAAGACTGTAGGGTTTACACAGCTGTTCACTGTTCCATACATACTATAGCAAGGTGTAGGGATGCGGTAGTTGTTGGTATCTGATATGCGGGGTTATCTGAAACAGTTGAGCCTGGTCTGCCCCTCAGAGTTCAGGCACTGTCCAGCTCACAGCCATGTCAGAAGCGTGGTAGATTTCATTCCACACGGTGACCAGAGGGAAAGAAGACAGCAGCTGAGGAATCGACCAAGTGAAGGAAAAGATCTAAGGAGTTACAGAAAGGACAAGAAGAAACCATCACAATTGAGGCTTCCAAGAGCAGGGGCACTTTGAAAAGTGTCCCCATATCATTCCTGGCAACCTGAGTGTGTTCGTCTCTGTAGGCTGTCCTGTTCAGGAGAAGAGCAGTGTGTGGTGCATTTCTAATCAGAACTATTTAAAATGTGGATTATATCTTCACTAACATGCGAAGCCGTATCTGATTTACTCCCATCTCTTTGACAGCTCTGTCTGTCATTATGGAATGCCCTCTGTTACTGAAATGCCCTTCCCTTTATCCTTCTTTGGGAACTTAATTCTGGTCCTTGAGGAGAAGTTTCTTAGCTGGTCTGCCTGATTCCAGTGAGATTTCTCTTCTTGTTCATCTTTTCTGATGGTTCCCTTTTGAATGTATTTCAGATGTGTTGATGTTATTTTATAAGTTTTTAATTATTTGATACTTTTAAGGAGTGTAAATAGTAATTTAAAAATTTTTTTTATAGTCTGAGAATAAGGGATTAGAAGCTACCAAGAGCAGTGTTGTTCAACAAGTTTCAGAAGAGGGAAGAAAATCTAAATCCAAACCAGGTAGGAATGGAAGTAGTCTTAATTTCTTTAAATTGTCATACTCAACAGCTGGATGGACCAGACTTTGGCATAGTATGTGTAGAGAGAGCCATGGGCTGAGCCCCAGTGCTACACAAATCCATGTGAACAAGTGAGAGAGCTGACTAGGCTCTGGATGGTGTCTCAAGCTCCTAGTACTTTAAATGAAACTTACATGTTAAAGTAAGGGGTCTTACAGTTTGAAGTGTTTCCCCTTAATTTAGCATTAAAAACGAAGCTCACAGTTTAATTGTTGAAATGAAAAGCTAACTTTCCTTACTTACATGTTTTAAAACGTAGTGAAATAAAATATGTAATTTCTTATTTGAGTTTATAAACATATTTTTTTCTGATATTTATAGATAAGCAACTTATCCAGTATACTGCCTTTCCACTTCTTGCATTCCTTGATGGGAACTCTGCATCTGCTATTGAACAGGGGAGTACAACTGCATCATCAGAAGTTGTACCTTCTGTAGATAAACCCATAGAAGTTGATGAGCTCCTGGATAGCAGCCTGGATCCAGAGCCGACCCAGAGTAAGCTTGTCCGCCTGGAACCATTGACTGAAGCGGAAGCTAGTGAAGCCACACTCTTCTATTTATGTGAACTTGCTCCCGCACCTCTGGATACTGATATGCCACTTTTAGATAGTTAAACTCCCAAGTGGATACTGTATATATTCATCAAAATGATGAAGTATTTATTTTAAAGTATCATTTGGTACTTTGTTTTGTAAATTACTTTTTGTTTAATCAGATACTGTGGAATCAAAGCACCTTTTGCTTTTCTCACTCACCATACTCTCACATAGCTTTCAGATGGTACTCGACTGCCTAGGCATATACATTACTGGCATATCTTAAGTTCAATTCAAATGGCCATTTTCTCCAGTTGTAATTGGAATTTTTTTTATTTTATTGATTTTTTTTTTTTACGAATATGACCATTAATCCCAGCCAAACTTGTTTTTTTTTTTTTTTTTCAATTGAGTTTAAGTGTCTAGAACTAAAGTAGAAAACTCTGACCCAGTTACTTTTATTAAATATTTTTCACTTGGCTTATTTCTAAAACTGGGAACATAAAGTGCCTGTATCTTGTAATATTTCATGTCTGTTGGTTCAGAGAAATTTTTTTATGTTCAGAGAAATTTATTCATGTTAACAGAAAAGGCAAAGTGTACACGAGTAATCAGTCACTCTGATGTGGTACTAGCTCCATATACATAGAGAATGTGGAGGCCGGGTGTGGTTAACCCCACCCATTTAGACTAGTTTAAGTATGTTTTCTGGTTTTTGTTCTTTTGAACCATGGTATTTAGTAAAATAAATATGATGGATGTCGAGAACTATTATTTGTTGAGTCGTCTTTGGAAGTGATCCCACATGAAGTGATTTTTCCTTCTCATAAGAAGAAGGTGGCTTTAAATTGTGTTGTCCATTATCACACTGTGAGTCACATCAGGGTCTTTGTGCTTTACCTGGGGGGCGGGGGAAGACTGTATGTTGCAGTATGGGAGGAATATGATGCTTCTGACCTTAATGTGTTTTAATGTTCTTTGTTAAAAAGTATACTGGCTTGCTTTCTATGTTTCTAATAAAGAACCAAGAGAAATATTCCTCTCATTGTTGCAAATAAGATGAGAACATTACCATTGGATGCCACCAAATGTCAACGTTTTCTTCTGCAATATAGGACAAGAGAATCAAATCAAATTGACCCTTTCAAGAACTGGAGAGTCTTTAAGGTCAGGGTACTTTAAAACTTGGGTAAGTCTCTCCATTCTGGCAGAGAACTAGAAGCAGTGTGATTAATATCTAAATTGTACACTTATGCGATAAGGCATTTCCAGAATGCTTCTTTGGGCCATATTGTGCCCCAGGTATTAGAATTTTTCTTCGAAGTGGTGAAAGAGTTCTAATATGTTTGCAGGAGAAATGAAGACTAGCATTCCTGACTTTTCTGACCTTCCTCACACAGCCCTCCAGTCTGTATTTCTTCACTGGCTTCCTTCCTTCCTTGACTGGAGAAGTACACACCTTCTAAAATTACATTCACTAAAGGAACTGACTTGGCTTTCAAAATCAGCTTAAAGGAGAGCCACCCATCCCTTCTACATACTTTAATCATCTTGATTATGAGATTTTTAGGTTGGTCTGTTTAAGCTTTTAGCGCTCACTGGTAAAAGAATTATCTGAGTTGTTTTAACAAAGGTTTTTTTTTTTCCCCCCACAAATACATCTTTTATTGGGATAAACAAAATTCAAAGTTTAATAATGGCTCTTGATCATTAGTTTTGATTTTGCTATCACAAACATTAATATAAATTTTGTTATAGTAAATATATATTTTAAGTCTTTCATAATTCTGTATTAAAATTCTATTCATCAGGTCATGCTTACTTTTTCTGAAAGGAAAATATCAGAAAGATACAGATATGTATAAAGTAACAGACAAGAAAGGAAAGTAACCCTTGGTACCATCAATCCAAGTCTGGGCCTGATTTGTTGACAAGAGTTCAGCTCTTTCCTCCTGTATAAAGATCATTACTATTGAACAGCCCAGCAAGTACAGAATGTGAGTGAGATATAAATTGGAGAGTAAGTGTTCTTTCCAGTGACTCCAAGTTGATTTAAACCTATTAAATCAGCTTAGCAGGTTTCTACTTCTTCCAGGCAGCTGGGGCTTATCTGATCTGATAGTCTTTGAAGCTTGACTCCCTTTTAATTAGGTACTCTAGCAGGAACAGGCCTAGTGAATCTGGTTAGTTGCGGAACTTCCTGAAGCTATTTTGAGTTTTCCTTCCTACTTAAAAACTTCCTACTATAGGATGCAATATTTTGATCTCTGAGGAAAGTATTCCATAAAATATGTACTTGTGAACAAAAGAAAAAAACCTCATAATTAAGTGTTGCTTTCATCTCTAGTTGCCTCCAGCAAATAATCTTTGGTCTAGCCACCACATCCTATATGTTGGGAACAAAATAAAGGGGGTGGGGGCTGGTGGCCCTGGGGAAAGTAGGGGAGGAAAAGATGCCTACTGCCCCGCCAGTTTCCCTATTCTCTGGTCAGTGAGGCGTGGGAAGGCTGCTACTTACCCTATCCACTCATCCCTGGGTGGGCATTCCTCTATCCCACTCTTCAGGGGGTGGTCAAGGGGCAGCCCTGCCTGGGGACTCCCCTGGAGCTACTTAGCTAAAGCTACCAGGGTTGTGGGAGAGAGAGAGTAGGGGAAGAAGTTCCCAACACTAACCAGAGTGCGCAGCGGAACTTGGACAGAGACTGTCTATGGTTTAAGAGCTTTATTATAGAAATGCAGGGGAAAGAGAGAAGGTAGAAGAGAGAGAGAAAAGAGAAGAGGACAGGAGAGAAGACAAGGGAAGAGGAAAGAGAAGTGAGAGGACAAAGGAATAAGAGTAAGAGCAAGAGAGCGAGGTATGGGCTGAGCACCCCTTTTTATAGTCTTCACTGTTGCAAGGTAACTGGGGAGTTTAGCCTGAAGGTCAGAAGCTTGGGCCATTGCTTACGTGACCACTGACCATGCTTCTCTTGTGGGGGCTGTGGAAGGTGGTACATTAGACAGGGGCTGGAGTTCCAGGAGCATGAGGGAATGCCTACTGACACATAGGTGAATTATGACCATTGGGGTTCAGACTTCAGCTCGACTGGAGACCAGCCTGCAATTCCCCACACCTATATACATGTATGATATGCTGATTCAAGGGATAAATGGGCCACAAAGGAAAAATTGGGAATGTGGTATGTATCAATGGGTACCAAAGCATAGTAAGATTAATCTTAAACTGGCTTGGTAAACATGTGATCAGAATGAGTACATGGTTCTAAATGTTCTCAAAGTCTAAATAAAGTTGGTCACTGGTTAAAGTTTGGTTTGTAAAGGCAAGCTACATGTAGTATTTTATAGACAAGCCATTTCCACATTTCATGACTGTTTTCACTAACCCAGGATTTGAGTTAGCTGTTTCCTTACTACTTACACCCCATGTTTAATCATTCACCCAAGACATCCGTTGTCTAGGTTTGGCTGTTATAAGCAGTTGTAATGGCTAGAAGTCAGAGTTCAGTTCTCATCAGGCAGTTCACTAGCTCCAGGTACTAACTCCTGCACCCTTCTCTGGCCTCCTGTCTGTCTCTCACACACAGATTGCTTGCTTATACACTCTAGAAACTCTATAAAGAATTTACAAATAAAATATACCAAAGTTTGGCATCTGCTAGAACTGGATGTCAAATGTTCCCATGTTGGCAGCATGTTCCCAGGAAACTTGAGAAGGTGGGCATGGGTGTGGGCAGACCATTGAAGATTATATAATCCTAGTAAATTGTGAGGACCGAGGAGTCCAGAACCTTGCTCTGCTATGGATTCTCACTGGTATGATACCTTGACACTCCAAAGAAATAAGGACACTTAATCGTGTAATGAAATCTTCAGACTTATGAGCCAAAATAAAACTTAAGTTTTCTCATGTGTTCCATTATGGAGATCAAAAGTTAATGTAGTAATTCATGAATAGGAATGCTTTATCAAATAGGCTATAGTCATTTGGGAATAGAAGGTCTCAACTGAGAAAATGTCCCAACTACATTGACTGACTAGTAGGCAAACCTGATGATCAGTTCCTTACATCACCTTGATGGAGAGCCCAGCCAATTGAGGTGGTTGTCATCCCTCCTGCTCCCGAAGCCTGTGGTTCTGGAATGCTATATAAAAATAAGCAGACCAAGTCATAGGCAACAAGCCAATAAGCAGTACTCCTCTGAGGCCCTACAGTAGTTCCTGCCCTAACTTCCCTGGATGGTGGACTTCAAACTGTAATATGAAATAAACCTTTCTTCCCCAATTACTTATGGTCACTTTTATCACAGCACTAGAAATCCTGAGACAAATTGTTGGCCAGAGAAAAATGCTGGCCACAACCTTTTAAAAAATAAGAAAAAAGGCCAGTGGAAGGAAGAAAGAAGCCTCCTACATTTTAATACTAACACCACACATTTTCTTTGAATTCATTTATTTAACAGAACACAGCCATTCAAAATTGTGAAACAGTATTAACACAGAATAAGGTTGGAAAGTGAACTGCTATAGTACATTTGCACAATAAATATTTTTAAAGAAGCATGTAGAGCTTTAAAAGCTTTTTAACTAGATGCTAACATAAATAACTAAGCATTTTTATCTAAATTAAGTGGCATACTGATTTTCAAGTTGAATTACTATATCAGTAGCATGGCAGTAAATACAAACATTTTAAGCATGGTTAAATGTGTAGTGTAATGTAAGTTGTCTATTCCTCAAGTTAGTTATCCTCCTGGCCTTGTGTTTGGATAAAAAAAAAGCATGCTGGACAGCAGCAATACATTTTACACAAATTTATCTACCATTAATAATGTATAAAGTGAATTGTACATTTTGAACACAAAGTTTTTATGTCATAGTATTGGCTATTTTTGGTATCCAACTTCGTCACTAACTAGCTTTAGAGCTAGTTAACTTATTAAAATGAGAGCTGGACTAGACTTTATCTTAGTGCCTACGAGCCTAATATTTTTATGTCCTATAAGGTTTCCCATTTTGTTTGAGAAACTTAGTTTCAAATTTTTCTAACACAGTATCTTTTGCAAAACCTTGTCTAAATGCAGAATTGTTAACATCTCCATGAAATTCATAATTATGTGTTCACAGAAAGCAAACCATATTTATTTATTTATTTTTGGGCGAAGGCCATATTTTCTTACAGAAAATATCATGATCTAAGTACTTGCTTTAAACCCATATTACCAGTGACTTTCTGTGAAGGCTCTTTTTATTGCTTAGCTTCCCTCCACTTCCTATACTGTTTTCCTCTAAACATGGAACATCTTGGGCCAAGTAAGAGAAAATTCTGACAAAATTAAAGTGACTGACTTAGAGTTTTCAAACAACTAGCTTGTGACTTATTTACATAATTTTAAAACAGCTATTTGCTTTATACTTGTAGTCCTCTGTAAGGCAACAACACATCAAGTATTTCAAAGGCAGCCATACACTTAATTAATGTTTCTAAAATAACATAAGTGCTAATACAATTTTGAAACCCAATTGTCAAGAATATTTGTTTTCAGTTTTAATACCATATGTACAGAGCAGATGATATATGCCTATCCATGTCCATCTTTCCTAATTTCTCACCATATTCAAAATTCTCCATTTCCAATTCATATCACCAATACACTTAGCAAGAACATGGATAAAACTGGCAGAGTAAATCTATTTCATGCAAGAGAAAAAACAGTGTTACACAACAGCACATACAACTTTACAAAAATTGGGAATACTGTTACTGTCAAATAGACAATGGCCAAAGTGGGACTCATGCCAGACGTCCCATTCAGTCAAAATCCCGATTTGTAAGAACAAGTGGTGCCACTAGTGTCCACACATACAGCACAAGGCCAATCCAACTGGAAGAGATTTTCACCCAGACTGCTGTCCACTGACTCTTCATCTCACGAGAAGGCTCATACCTACAATTTAAAGAAAAGTCAAAGTGATTAGGGGTCAATGGCTTGTGTTACTAAGCTCATGGAATCATGATGGTCCTGCCATACCCTCCATACTGCTGCAGCAGATCTTTCACATAGTTTGAGGCAAGGTATGCAATCTGTACATGTTATTAAATAGGAATAGATGAGAATTGAGTAAAGTCTCATCTGACTATGCTGTACATGGTTGCTATGTTTATGGGCCTCCCTTCTCTACCTCACCTCCCTCCCCTTCTAAGATTTGACAGATGGGGAAGGAACTAGATGCTGAAGTCAGCTGATTTTTGTACACACACACACCCCTTCATATTTTTGTTTTTGTTTTTTGACACATGGATTTCTCTGTGTAGTCCTGGCTTTCCTGGAATTCACACTATAGATTCAGGCTGCTTCTGCCTCCCAAGTGCTGGGATTAAAGGTATGCTCCACTACTGCCTGGCTTAGATCTAAATTTTCAATATTTGCTATATAGTAAGTAAGTTATAAATTACTGACATCAGAAAAGGAGGATTTTTTTTCTCCATGTCTGCTAGTTCTATAACTAATATTTAAAGACATGTATAACCTGTCCAACCATACAGGTGAATGTCAACCTTGTATTGATTCTTTTGGCAATTATCAGGAAAATGTTTAATTAATTAATTTTGAAGGGATTAACAAAAATTATAGCTAATAGCTTGGTCTTCTTGTAGGATTCATAAAAGTGGGAGCAGGGGCTAGCTGTCTTTGCTTGCTTTAGGGACTTTTTCTTCATACTGGGTTATCCAGTCTCACAATGAGGGGAGGTGCCTAGTCTTACTACAATTTGATATGCCATGGTTGGTTGATAACCATTTTCTGAAGAGAAAAATAGAGGAGTGGACTGGAGAGGTAGGGGATAGGAACTAGGGTAAGAGAAAGGAGGGGAAACTGTTTAGGATGTTTAGGAAAAAATATCAAAAAACAATAAATATACATATAAAAAATTATAGAAAAAAATCAACTCACATTAACATCTGCATCAAAAATTTTAAGATACCTTTTTTTTTAATTTTTACTTGATGTGCTGTATAGTTATTTTGCTTCTATGTATGTCTGTGCAATATATAATATATAATATTATATATATATATATTATGTCTATGCTTATGGTGTCATTGTCTAGACGAGGTATCAGATGCTCTGGAGATGGAGTTACAAAATTGTGAGGTACCATATGGGTGTTGGAAATTGAACCTGGGTCCTTTGGAATAGCAGCCAGTGATCTTAACCAGAGTCATCTGTCTCTCCGGCCCAGTTTTTCAGATCTTTTAATGATATCGTTAAAAAAGAATCCTCTTTTAAACAACTGTATGAAACAACTATATGTTGTTGTTATAGTATGTTAGGAATAAATTTACAGTATTAAAAATTTAAAAACTAAACAGTATGTTAAACCAACTTATAGTTAACATGAATTTCTGTTAAAATGGGCTTAGTGAAGTTTTCTATTTACGCTTCCTCAAGAACAACTATGTTTGTGTAACTGTCAAAGAAGTAAGTCTGTACTTCTCAGAATTCATTTTAACTATCGAAATAAATCAGAGGACTAAAAAGTATTTTGAAGCTCAAGAAATTGCTCAGGAGATAAAGTACTTGCCTTGCAAAAGTCTGACCCTCAGAACCCACATTTTATAAAAGCCAGGTATATACGGTGGCATGGGAAAGGTGGGCACAGAAGAATCACTAGAGTTTGCTAGCTAGCTAGTCTATTAGTGCTCCAGAGCAGTGGGGGGAAATGGGCACAGTGCCTGAAAAATACACACGAGTTCCCTCTCTGGCCTTCACACACCAGGTACGCACATACCTACATACACACAAATGTACATACACACACACATGCATACTCAAGTAGTGCCATATACCATGAAAAATCCACAAGAATTATCTGAAGTTATCACTCATACCTGTACCAGTTGGTGAGGGTCATCATGATGTAAAGTGAAGCCAAGAAGAGCATGAAGTGAAAGAAGGAATAACTGTATGTGACTCCATCCCTTTCATTATCTACAGCTCGGTGGACGCCATCCCCATCATCTAGTGATCCATCACTTCTGCCATTCCCATCCTCTATCAGTGTTGACTCATCACTTGTTAGAGTCAGCTTATTAACCTGACTGTTGTTGGAGGTACGGATGCTGCATGAAGAAATTCATAGAGAAAGAAAGAAACAGTTTTTTAAAATGATTCCTTAAGTCTATATAAATGCACTTCCTGTAAAAGTGGATTCATAGCCTGTCTTACCTCGAGTAAAACACACACAGCAGGAAAAGAACGAGTCCTATAATTCCTTGAGGATGCCACCACTGAACAGACTGCCCGTCCTTTGGGATAGGCCTTGTGGTATTGAAGCCAATGATGCTTAGTAGACTTGGATTGCAATTTGTTTCTATAAAGCACATTTAGGTCATTAAATGTTACAGTAATATAAAAAAAATTAGGACATATTTAACCCTTGGGACCTCAAAAAGAGTTTTAAAAGGCACAAATTAACAAAATATTTAAACATAATTTGTATGTATTAATGAGACTTTAGAAAAGTGCTTAGAAATCTAAAGTCACTTTCCAATCTTATCTCAGAGCCAAGGTATCTTGGTCAACAAATGAGTAAAATTTAGATATCTTATCCAACGTTAGTACATTTAGAAATACAATGCAAGTTGTTGTAGCCATTTTAATATCTAACAAAATAGGCTTCAAACCAAAATTAATCAAGATAGGGAAGGACACTACATACTCATCAAAGGAAAAATCCACCAAGGTAACACTTCAGTCCTTAACAGCTATGCCCCAAATACAAGGGCACTGTAGTTTGTTAAAGAAATATTACTGCAACTTAAATCACATATTGACCCTCACATACTAATGGGAAACTTCAATACCCCACTGTAACCAATGGACAGGTCATTCAGCTAAAAACTAAACAGAAGTACTGTAGCTAACAAACATTACAAACCAATGAACCTAACAGATAAGTATAGAACATTTCACAAACAGAAAATTATAATATACCTCTGCACCTCATGAAACATTCTTCAAAACTGACCACATCCTTGAAGATAGAGCAAATCTCAACAGATACAAGAAAACTGAAATCCCTACATCCTATCAGACCATCACAAATTAAAGCTGGATATTATCAACAAGAACAGAAAGCTTACAAGCTCATAGACACAGAACAACTCTCTACTGAATGAGGAAACAGGACAAGACAGAAATAAAGACTTTTCTAGAATCAAATGAAAAATAATATATAGTGTATCCAAACTTCTGGGACACAATGAAAGGGGAACTAAGAAGAGTTCCTACATTAAAAAAAAAAAAAAAAAAAAAAAAAAAAAAAAAAAAAAAAAAAAAAAAAAAAAAAAAAAAAAAAAAAAAAAAAAAAAAAAAAAAAAAAAAAAAAAAAAAAAAAAAAAAAAAAAAAAAAAAAAAAAAAAGGAGAGGCCTCATACGAGCAACTGAAAGTTCTAAACAAAAAGAAGTAAGTACATGCAAGATGAGTAGACAGCAAGAAATAACCAAAAACAAAGGCAGAAATAAAACAGAAACAGGATACAAAGAGTCAATGAAACAGAGTTGGTTCTTTGAGAAAAATCAACAAGATAAGCAAGCCCTTATCCAAACTAACCAAAATGTGGAGGCTATCCAAATTAATAAAATGAGAAATGAAAGGGTACGTAACAAGACACCGAGGAAATCCAGACAATCATAAAAACATACTAAAGCCCCATATTCTACCAAATTGGATAACCTAAAAGAAATGGATAATTTTGGTAAGTAACATTTACCAAAGTTACCAAAGATCAGATCTAAAAAGCCCTATAATCCTTAGTGAAATAAAAGTAGCCATTGAAAGTATTCCAACTGAAAAAATCCCCAGGACCAAATGGATTCAGCACAGACTTCAACCAGACTTTCAAAGGAGAGTTAACACTAATACTCCTCAAATTATTCCACAAACTAGAAACAAAAGGAACATCTGCCCAGTTCATTTCATGAGGCCACAGTTACCCTGATACCCAAACCACATAAAGGCTCAACAAAGAAAGAGAATTACAGACTAATTTCTCCTTTGAACACAGCTACAAAAATAAAACTTGCAAACTGAATCCAAGAGCACATCAAAAAGACCATTCACCAGTAGGCTTCATCCAAGAAATCTCAGAGATGGCTCAATATACAAAAATCAGTAAATATAATGCACCAAATAAACTGAAAAATAAAACTCACACGATTATCTCATTAGATACAGAAAAAAAACCTTTGACAAAAATCCAATATCCCTAAAAGTTCTAAAGAGATTAGGGATACAACATAATAAACATAGAAATATAATCAATATAATAAAGACATTTACAGCAAGCCTATACATAACCAACATTAAATGGAGGGACACAAAGCTATTCCTCTAAAATTAGAAACAAGACAAGGTTGTCCATAAATATCTACTCGATTTAGTACTTAAGTTTTATCTAGGACAGTAAGACAACTGAAGGAGATCAAAGGGGAAAAAATGGAAAGGAAGAAGTTAAAGTACTGTTATTTGACAGCCAAAAAAACTCAACAAAGTAATTGATTTTTCAGTAGCCTCCCTATATACAAATGACAGACTGAGAAAGAAATCAGAAACAACACCCTTCATAATAGCCAGAAATAATAAAAAATATCTTGGAATAACTCTAACCAAGCAGGTGAAAGATCTATATGATAAAAACTTGACAATATCAGATAGTAAGATTTTCCATGCTCATGAAGAAACATAATAAATATGGCCATGTTATCAAAATGCAATCCCCTCCAAAATTCCAACACAATTCTTTTTTTTTTTTTAAGATTTTATTTTATTTATTATATGTAAGTACACTGTAGCTGTCTTCAGACACTCCAGAAGAGGGCGCCAGATCTCGTTACAGATGGTTGTGAGCCACCATGTGGATGCTGGGATTTGAACTTATTACCTTCGGAAGAGCAGTCGGGTGCTCTTACCCGCTGAGTCATCTCACCAGCCCCTCCAACACAATTCTTTTTTTTTTTTTGGTTTTTTGAGACAGGGTTTCTCTGTATAGTCCTGGCTGTCCTGGAACTCACTTTGTAGACCAGGCTGGCCTCGAACTCAGAAATCCGCCTGCCTCTGCCTCCCAAGTGCTGGGATTAAAGGCATGCACCACCATGCCAACACAATTCTTTACAGACCTAGCTAGACAGGGCAATTCTCAACTTCTTAAGTGAAAGCAACAGCACCTATACAATAAAGTAGCTAAAACAATCCTATTCAATAGAAAAAAAAAAAAAAAAAACCTTACAGAAGTAGCACCATCCCAGATTTCAAGTTCTACATACAGAGCTATGGTAATAAAAACCACCTGGTCCTGACAAAAAACAGACATGGTCAATGGAATGGAATCAAATCAAAGACCCAGCCATGAATCCACACATATGGACATCTGATTTTTGATAAAGAAATATTGAATGGAAAAATAAAAGCATCTTCAACAAATGGTGATGGTCTAACTGGATGTCTGCATGTAGAATTCAAATAGATCCATATCTATCACCCTGCACAAAACTCAAGACAAAGTGCATCAAAAACCTCAACATAAAATCAGATATACTGAGCCTGATAGAAGAGGATGTAGAAACAGTCTTGAATCCATTGCCACAAGACAAATTCCTGAATAAAACTCCAATAGCACAGGCACTAAGATCAACAAGAAATGGAACTCATGAAACTGAAAAGCTTCTATAAGGCAAAGGGTACTGTCAATCAGACAAAGTGGCAGCCTACAGAATGGAAAAAGATTCTTACCCATTCCATATTTAACAGAGGACTAATATCTAACATATATAAAGAACACACAAAAGTAGATCTCAAAAAACCCAAATAATCCAATTAAAAAATGGGGTACAGATCTAAACAAAATTCTCAATAGAAAAAACTCAAATGACTGAGAAACAGAAATATTCAACCCTTAGCCTACATGCTTTACCTCTCTACTAGTAATTAAGTAACTTCATCTCTTAAAATGACAAGTTTTGAATAAAAACAACCAACATTTCATGACTCATAAATAAAACATACCTGGTTCATTGGTCATAGCAGACCATGTCAAATACATTGTGTAGACTGTAATTACTGACGACTGTAACAAGC
The DNA here is from genome assembly GCA_902729485.2 of Mus minutoides. Classification (NCBI taxonomy): domain Eukaryota; kingdom Metazoa; phylum Chordata; class Mammalia; order Rodentia; family Muridae; genus Mus; species Mus minutoides. The sequence goes on from CACVCL010020924.1 coordinate 43,680, forward strand.
CAGACCTTGGTTGTGATTCCTGGATCTTGGGCAGAATGGACATTACTGAAGCGCCAATGCAGAGGAGCATGTTGACACTGATGAACGCCTTGTTCTCTGCACAGCTGGCTGGGTGAGTGTAGTAGACAAAGAATAGCACGACAGCAACTAAAGACAGCAAGTAATTCAGAGCTGTAGCTGACAGTAGGGCTGTGAAAGAAATACAATGGAATTATTAGATTTTATAAAAATATTAGGGATTCAGCATGGCACCCGGTTCTAAATAAATCTTAAATTTTATGTAACTAATCAGTTCAAGCTTGTTATTATAATTTTACTAGCACAGAAATCCCTTAGTTGTTAGGCATCCTTTATACTTTTATATAGTGTTCCAAAGTTCTTGTTTGAGCTGCGTATTGCTGCTGACCAATTACACAACTCTGTGTTTATTTCTAGTAGTTTTCTCTTTAAACTTTTAATGTACTGGGAAATTTGGGTGCAAAAATATAGTTTTAAGAAATGGACTCTGAGCGTTGTTTTGGCTATTTAAGGGTCTCTGGTTTCTTTACTGGTCCCTGGATAAATTCTTAATTACTAAGAACAAAATTTTCAACAAGTTGCTGATACAGTCACTCATAAACTTCAATTGAAAACCTCTTCTGAGAACATCAGAACACAAAAATCCTAAGTAATTTGCCAGCAGCCTATTCTATTCTCCCCAACATTCACTATACTGAAGATAGAAGAAACAAAAGCTTACCTGCATACCAACATCTTGAGTTCCCTTCTTCCATTTTTTCAACCCACGATTCATTCCAAGAATGTGCAAAATCAATAAGTAAGACTAGTTGTATAAGGATGAAACAAAAGGCACCCGCCATGCCTACATAAAACCACACTGAAAGGAAAAACAGTGCATGTTAAGCAAAGGAATGATTGCTTTCGTTTTTATTATTTTTCCTGGTAATCTTAATTCAAAAATGGAAAACAAAATTATATACATAAATTGATTTTGCAACTGGGGTAAAAAAGGAAATACCAAACAAGAAAAAGTTAGAATTCCAGGTGGCAGTTACTATGGTTTCCTATACAAAACAAAAGATGATCACAGAATTTTTAAAAGCTCCTCACCAGTTGTAAAAGTGCCTTCCGGGATGAAGAACGCGCCAATAATAATTGCAACCGCTGTAGCAAATTTAAAGAACCAGAATCTAAGACAGAAACAAATATAGTAAGAACCCTAAAAACAACTCAAATAGCAAAGCTCTTAAGAACCACTTAAAGAACACTTATACTTTATATAATAGTTCTAAGCATATACTAAACATGAAAAGAAATCATTATGTAGGCTACTGTAAAAATGGTCATAAGAAAGATGTGCCACCAATTCATTTAAGAATACTGACTTCATTTCAAAGCACTGAGCTGCATAATATGTTTATATATAAAGCACAATTTCATTTCATGAATAGCTTTAATAATGACAAATGTTTATATCCAAAATAGTAATTTAAGACAGCTAATGACTAAAATGGTAAAAACCCGTTATAGAACAATTTTTATTATCCTAATATTACATTTTTACTCTCTGTCTTTGACATAGCATGTCAACAAATAAACAATAGACCATATTTAGAAAAACTAATTTATAAAAAGAAATATACAAAATTCAAATCATTCAAATAAAACACCAGATAACCTACTGAATATTAAAGGAGACATTAAATTAGCACTTTTGTTTTCTTTCTAGGCTGTGGAAAACAATCATCTAGAAAAGCAATATCTGTTCAGTAATAATGTTTCTTTCTAGTTGGCTGCCTTGTGGATCTAGGAATTCAGAGTTCCATATAATAGGACTGGTTCACCAAAAGCTAATAGAAGGGGCACCAGTACTCTTCCTTCAATCACACATATAGCCTCCTTTGAAATTAAACACATAATCAGATGTGATACCAATAAATGACCCACCACTTGCATTTAATATCCAAAACAAGACTTTCTCGAGTAAAATCAACAATTTTTAAAACTTTTTTATTGAAAAAGATAAATCTGCTTTGAAATTTCTTTAGATAATATCAAAGTTCCTGAGAGGAAAAGGTGATATAGCTGTAACCAAAGCTTACCCGTTGTGGACTGCCGCTCTAGGGTCACTGCTGCTTTTTACTTTGATCATTAGTAAAGAGAGGAGAAGATAAAACATGGCCAGGCCAAAGCACAGGCGATACACAGCTTTGTAGCCAACCAGGATATTACAAGGAACAACACCTTTCTCATTCTCACAGAACCCAGGAATCTAGAAAAAACAAAACAGGTTTATGATCAATACTTTTTATGAACTAAAAGTTCCATGTAAACTGTAATCTGCTTTAAAGGCCATAACACACACACACACACACACACACACACACACACACACACACACACACACACACACACACAGACATTCACACAGTAAAAGCATTTTAATCAGGTAAAATGGGGGTGGCAAGCAGGGATTTATTCAATCCTAGCGTTTGTGGAAGCAGAAGTAGGCAGAGCTCTATGATTTCAAAGTCAACCTGGTCTACATATAGATCCAAGCAACTGGAGCTACATAGTGAGACCTTTACACACAGACACACGCACGCACGCATGCACGCACGCACACATACACACATTAAAACTTCAAGGCAAGCAAATAATAAACTAACAATTGCCAAGTCTAAGATGATTACTTTGAGCTCAATTTATTTTTATTCTTTAAATATGTATTTTAAGTTACATAAAAACAAAATTGTACATATTTATACTGTTATCATAATTCTAAATTTCCTAAGACGCATTCTACTGTGGTATGCTGAATTATATATGCAAAATAGGTGGGAAGTAGTTAACAAAAACTTAAAGAATTACATAAAATGGTTATGTCTAAGACGGAAACAAAAAAGTGGCTTTTTAAAGTCAAGGTTACTTACACCAATTTTGAATATAAGACCTTTAAATGTTATTTGTGACCATAAGTTGATTATTGACTTAATTTGAGCTGACAGCATATTCATATTGTAATTGAGAATGTTGAGAAACAGCAGGGACTACTTCAGAAAGGTATAATCGATTGGGGTAGAGAGGCACAGTAATAGTACTGTTGCCAGGCAACAAGGTTGGGGCCCAGGGCTTGATCTCCACCAGCATACACTCACAGAAAGAAAGTTACATTGAACTCAGAATACAAAGAAGAAACTTAAAAAAAAAAAAAAAAAAAAAAAAGATTCGCCGGGCAGTGGTGGCGCACACCTTTAATCCCAGCACTCGGGAGGCAGAGGCAGGCGATTTCTGAGTTCAAGGCCAGCCTGGTCTACAGAGTGAGTTCCAGTACAGCCAGGGCTATACAGAGAAACACTGTCTTGAAAAACCAAAATAAATAAATAAATGAATAAATAAAATTAAAATAAAAAAAGATTTATTTACTATTATACATAAGTACATTGTAGCTGACTTCAGATGCACCAGAAGAGGGGGTCAGATCTCATTATGGTGGTTGTGAGCCACCATGTGGTTGCTAGGATTTGAAGTCAGGACCTTTGGAGGAGGAAGGAAGCGTCCAGACCACTTCCAGCCTGATTTCTTTATGGCCTGAGACTAAAGCATGTTGTGTCTTCAGTAATGGAATCTATCATCTATTCTGGTGGGAACTAACAATCATAGAAACTGCGAAAGAACATTTTCTGTGCTGCCATCATAAGACTATAATCTACTAAAACTGGAATTACATATTACTGTACTTTATATTACCTTATTTTTAATACCCCAAAAGTCATTTCATGCATATTCTACAATCTTAGTTCATCAACATTAAAACAAAAGCCTGACCTTATTCAGTTGTTCTTCCATTCCTGGTATTAACATTACACAAGCTACACATACTCCGACGAGCAAGAAAAGTGCGTAGATCAATCTAGTCACAGTGGAGTTGTTCCCACTGGGGCAGCATCGGCAGAGCAAACACGGGGCGCTGCCACACAAACATGGAATCTGGGAAAAGTATTAAACATCAGCATAGTTTAACATCATCTAATAAAATGCACATTCTATTTGTTGAAGGAATAAACAATGACATTAATTCAAAAAGCTTAAAAATGTTCGGCTCTACGTGCTCTAAAAACCTAAGGCAAAGATGGAACAAGGTCAAATAGTAAATAGCCTTTGTCCTCTACATCAAGTAAAAATTATTTTAAAAAACATGGAAATAACCATTGGCAACCAAGACTTATCCAAGAATGGAAGATTTATAAATAGCACAGCTACTCAGCTCACCTCCAGGCCCACCTCCCAGATAAAGAGTACAGCCATAGAATTCTTGAATTCTCAACCCTAGCAGGCAGGGGGGGTGTGGAGGGGTGACCCACCACAACCCTGAAGTGATGAAGTGAATTGGTATTCTTATTTTTTCCTCTTCTCGCCTTCTGTTAATAGCAATAAAGTTACCACTAGAACAAGGTTGGGGTTTTTAGGTTTTTTAAAGTTAAGTCAACAACTAGTTAACAACTAGCTAACTTTCTCTAATGAACTCCTTGCTGAACTATGAAATGAGTAGGCTTTTGTCCAGGAGAGCTTAACATGCACAGGCATTAATAAGGAATATCTCAAGAAGGCAAAATTTAAGTATTCTCACAAGGGTTGTCCATAAGCTAGACTGAACTCCATCAGTCAGACTTCAGGTTGGATATACCAGGGTATTCCAGCTCTGGGGAAAAGAACCACAGATATTCCAGGGAGATAGTGTTGTTCTAGACAAATTTCTATAGCAAATGTAAATGTTAAGACGTACACAAAGCAGCTGTACCTTATGTTTCAGGACCAGAAATTGATGGCATAGCTATTATGCAAACATACACAGAAGATTTCTGTGACTACAAAAAAAAAGACATTTACATAAAAATAACTCAGTGTGAAAAGGACAAATCTTGCCAATGCACTTCATTTGAGCTAGAGAAACAAAAGCCAGAGAGGGAGGGATGGGTGAGGGAGGGGGGAGAGGGCTAGAGGAGGAGCACCTGAAGGGCAGGAGGGACAGAGACTGAGACACTAGCTAAGAAATGAAATGAGACAATTTCAATATTTTTGAATCTGTTGAGGGCTGTTTTGTGGCCAATTATGTGATCAATTTTGGAGAAGGTGCCATGAGGTGCTGAGAAAAAGGTGTATCCTTTTGTTTTAGGATGAAATATTCTGTAGATATCTGTTAAGTCCATTTGTTTCATAGTTTCCGTTAGTTCCACTGAGTCTCTGTTTAATTTCTGTTTC